>JAESUZ010001881.1:0-203311 GCA_017311185.1 Proteles cristata cristata | reverse complement strand
AAAGACGAAGAGAAGTTACTTGGCAGAAAATGAATTACCCTATGGTTATTAGAATACAAACTTTGCCGTACTTGAATTTGTCAAAATGAAATACGGAGCTACCAACGTTGAACTGTGTTTCCGAAACAAAAATTTAGTAATGTTTAAATTGCTCTTGATTTCCTTCTTCTTTTTTTTTTTATGACTGATTAATATTCCATATAGATAGGTTGTTTCTACTTCTTGGCTATTGTAAATAATACTGCTATTAACCCTGGAGTGCATGCATCTTTTTGAGTTAGCATTTTCATTGTCTTTTTTTTTAATTTTTAACGTTTCATTTTTGTTTTTTTTTAAATTTTTTGAATTTTTATTTATTTCTTCATAAAGAGTTTATTGGCAAGTTAGTTTCCACAGAACACTCAGTGCTCACCCCCACAGGTGTTCTCCTCCATGCCCATCCCCCTTCCCCCCCACATCCACCAGTCCTCAGGTTTTGTTAGCATTCAAGAGTCTCTCATGGTTTCCCTCTCTCCCTTTTGCCCACCATTTACGCGCTTCTTCTCCACTTTCCTCCTCAGTTAAGTACCTCCTAATCCTCTTATACGTGCAAACATATGATATTTGCCAGTTGCAATGACATGGATGAACCTCGAGAGCATTATGCTAAGTAAAATAAATCAGAAGGAGAAAGCCATATGATCTCTCCTGTGGAATCAAAAACAAATAAATAAATTCATAAAACCAATTTCACAAACATAATCGCACCTGGTGAGTAAGAATAAAGATTTTAAAGATATTGAGGTAGGTGTAATTTTACGTTTCATTCGTAGAATCAGCATAGTTAACTCTTCCTTTCAAGATGAAAGTAGCACATCTGTCCTTCCCTCTTCTCTCTGTCTTTTAGAGTTTATAGCTATTTTTATTTCAGAAATATATTTAAAATCTACATTCTCTTCTGCCATGGCCATCTGTACTTGCTTTCTTGTACATTCCTCCTTTAGTGGTTTCATTGCTCTTCCCCAGCCATTAGACCATATTTTTAAAATTAGGGGGCCTTTTAAAACATCATCTCTGGATTGGCTGGATTCCATCCTCATATTAAGTTTTTCGTATGCCTTTGCAGGTAACGCTCATGGATGATGTATTTGTGACAATTCTGTTAACTCGTAAAATTTCATAGTTATCGACATGTGGCTGTATGGCTTTTTTTTTTTCTCCTGCAGGAAGACACTGAGCACACACTCTCATACACCATGTAGTGTCCTCACTACGAACTGATATTCTTGAACTGGGACACTTAAAAGTGGACCCAGTAGCCATACACTGTACTAAATACAATAACAGTGAAACACCAGATGTTGTATGAGATTTCAAAAGAGTAAGAAGAGTTTGGGCAAAAGCACAGAGATCAGAACCAATCATGCAGAGACACCATCGAAACGTTGCCAGTCTCAGAGCCCAGGTAAGACACCACAGGGGTCAGGGAATCGGGGGCAGTAACCAGAGCCGGGTCCTTGAATGTCCTGAAACCCAAACTTTCTTCATAGACAATAGTATGATACAACTGTTTTCATAGAGTTCCCACCCCACTCCTGTCCCCACCCTCAGTTGTTCGCAGTCAGACTTCTACTGACTTTTGGCCTGGATCTTTCCACGTGTCCTTTGATCATGCCATTGGGCGTTGGCTGTGTCACAGAGCTGACATTTCTAGGCATGGGTCTTCCCGCACACATTTTTCTGAATAAAAATTCTGACACACATTTGACAATGTCTGCCCAATGCTCTTACTCTTCCAACCAACTTGGCTACAAATACTGTCACAGTTTCACACCTCCTTCCTTTCCGTTATCTGCAGACCCAGTTCTCCGATTTTCAATCTCTAGAGGTCACGTTCTGGAATGGGGAAGCCGGCTTCAGGTTTAGCCCTCTCAAGTGACTTGCTCCTTCTCTTAAGATACCCGAAGGATTTTGCTTATTCCTTTTATCCTTTAAGGGGATGTATGTATCTTATACTGTTCTATACACATCTCAGCCTTGGGGCCATAAATACATCTTAGACTCTTTTATTCTGGAAAACAGATGTACTTTTCCTTTGGGGTTTCCAATATTTCTGTATTCTGGAGCTATTTTACTGTATTGTGCCTTGAACTACTATCTGGTTTATTTGTGAATCTCTTGATAATTGTATCATCATGTAGCCTTTTCATTGCCATTGTCTTCTAGTTACACATTGATCTCTTTCCTTTATTTTTTAAACGCTTTTAATGTTTTTTATTAATTATTGAGAGACAGCACGAGTGGAGGAGGGGCAGAGAACGAGGGAGACACAGAATCTGAAGCAGGCTCCCGGCTCTAAGCTGTCAGCCTAGAACCCGAGGCGGGGTTCAAACTCCCAGATTGTTAGATTATGACCTGAGCCAATGTAAGAGGGCTCAACCCTCTGAGTCACCCAGCCGCCCCTATCGCTTCCCCTGAAACTTGAGTCAAGATGCCGGTTTTTCACATGGAAACCTCATGTCTTTCTGCTTCTACTCTGTTTACTGATCCTGTTTTGACCTGGTGTAGAGTCTTTGTTTTGTCCTCATCTCTAAATTCTCCATTTTGATACCTTTGCATTGACGTGACTTCTCGTCTTAGAGCTCTCATTCTCTTAAATCTAGCTGTTTCAATTCCACATCATGGAGAAATTGCATGGAAATGTTCTTCTGTTCCTAGGGTTATGTTTACTGTTAAGACTAAGGGTCGTTTCTTTATTTTGCCCTGCTTTGTTTTCCTCAATAGACATACACTGATCCTGGGCCTTTCTTCCCTACGGCTCTTGTTTCATGTGGGATGTGAATTTTTCCCTCCATACGATTTCCTTTAGGTGAATGGCGTCTCACATGCTTTCTTTTTGTCTGGCTGTGGTAGCTGATATATTCCCTCTCTCTGCCCCTTGAAGAACATGTCAAATCCCACCCACACACACATACGCAACCCCTAGAAACTCTGAATGTGTTACTCTAAGTGTCAATAGAGACTTTGGAGAAGGGATTAAGTTAATCATTTTGAAATGGAAACGTAATTCTGTCTAAACTGTGTGGGATTCATGGTATGACAAGAATCGTTGGTATGGGAGGTGGGAGAATGATAGAACAGAAACGAGACAGTGGAAACAGATACTGAAGTCTTATGTTTTTTGGTTTTTAATGTTTCTTTATTTTGGAGAGAGACAGAATACAGGCGGGGATGGGGAGGGGAGGGAAGAAAGACAGAGACACAGACTCCAAAGCAGGCTCCAAGCTCTGAGCTGTCAGCACAGATCCCTATGTGGGAATCGATCTCCCAGACTGCAAGGTTATAACATGAACTGAAGTGAGATGCTTAGCAGACGGAGCCACCCAAGTACCCCTGAAATGGTGTGTTTTGAGGAGGAAGCGGGGGAGCTGGATGCGAAGAATTCAGGCAAACTGTGAGCTTAGTAAAACAGAGAGCAGAATCCCCTTGAACCTCCATAAGAAACCGATCTTGTCAAAACCTTGATTTGGGGGCGCCTGGGTGGCTTAGTCGGTTAAGCGTCCGACTTTCGCTTGGGTCATGATCTCGCGGTTCATGGCTTCGAGCCCCGCGCCGGGCTCTTTGCTGACTGCCAGCTCAGAGCCTGGAGCCTGTTTCAGTCTGTGACTCCCTCTGTCTCTGAACCTCCCCTGCTCACGCTGTCTCGCTCTCTCTCCTAGAAATAAATAAAACATAAATAAAAACTTGACTTGAAGTTGTAAGGCCCATGTTGAACTCCTGACCTCCAGAATTGTAAGATCATAGATTTGTATTTTTAGTCCCTAGGTTTGTGGTCATTTGCTATAGCAGCAAAAGGAAAGTAATAACTAAAGGAAATATGTAATATTTAGTATATATATATAATTTAGTATGTTTAGTATATATATATAATATAAAAAGTATAAATAACACCATGTGCATCACTCTTGTAATGACCTCTTTCTGGAATGAAATTGTAGGATCATGGATTATATGCTTATTTAAGTTTACCAAATATTGGCTAATTGTTCCTGGATGGGGCTACTTAAGTAATTTTTGATCATGAGGATGCCTTCCCCGCCCCCCGATTTGAATACTCATTTGTATGGTTTGACCTTTTTTTTTAATAATATAATACATGTAAAATAGTATCTACTTTTTCTTTCACCTTTTCAGATAGCTTCCAAGGCTGAGCATGTCTTGATTAATGTGTCTGCCATTCAGTGGCTCTAAGAGGTGAGCCCCTGGTAAGTGAGGGGAATGTGCAGAGGCAGCATCTACTGGGGTCCCAGAAAACTGAGGGAGGCCGTAGTTTATGGCCTGGGTCAGGCCCAGCTGTTGACGTGGAGGTAAATGCTTATTGCCCTTAATGGAAGGAGTCTATGCCATGGTTGATGAGAGACAGGATGGAGCTGAGCACAGAGTGAAAACCCTGGAAAGAGCCCAGCTGTTTCCAGAGGACACAGACTGGGGCCTGGAACAGAAGCCTGTAGAATGAGACCTTCATGCTTGAGCAGAATCAGCTTCCTTTTGAGGTCCAGGAATGGCCGCGGAATCCAAGGGTTTTCCTTTCCCCAAACCTCTGGGGCATCTGATTAGGAAAAGAGTCGCAAACAACACAGTGGCTTGTTGTAAACTTACATGAGACTGTTCCCAGTAGTGGGGGAAAGTCCATGTAGTTTAGGGTGGTCTAGAAGGATGTATTGTCCTCAAATCCACACTTATATACCCATGTATGCTTCACGTGGAACTGTTTCACATCAGTTAAAGAGTGCTGTTGACAAGATCTAACGTCAACTCTCTTCTACCATTCAGGGCTAGCTCTCTAAGGTCCTATTTTTCTCTTCCCCGGTGGAGATTTAGTAATGTGGTTCCGGTGACCCATCAAAGGATGTTCTTTATTGGATTCAAGTCATCTCTAGTTTTGCTATCATGTGCAAGGTACACAAATTCAAGTCAATGAGAGGGTTTCCAATGGGTGAAAGCAATCCCTCGAGTCAGTGGGGCATGGCACTCCTTCAGTCCTGTGAGGACCAGCTGGGTCCCTGGGGCGCAGTGATGTCATCCATAGGTCACAGAACACTGATGCTGGCTTCCATCATAATTGGCCTCCTGGTATCCTGAGCGCTGGTCAAGAGAGTGATTCAGTGAGGACGTAAGTTCACCCGTGGGTTGCTGTTCTTGAACGTACTGATTTGATTCTTTGCTATTCTGTCCCGATTCTCTGAGAACTGAATTTCAGAGAGAAAGATATGGATCGGAGTCCCTCCGAAGAGGGGCACCATGAAGCGGAAACAAAAAAGGAAACATCTGGAAAGCACATACTCCACCCAAAGTGCCAAGAAGTCAAGAGGTAAGTGTGAAGCATCTTCCTGAGTATCGGGTACCATGGAGAAGGGAGAGGGGCACCTGGGTGGCTCAGTTGGTGAGGTGTCCATCTCTTGATTTGGGCTCAGGTCATCATGTCGCGGTTCATGAATTCGAGCCCCATGCCGGGCATGTGTTAACAGTGCTGAGGATTCTTGGGATTCTATTTCCCCCTCCACCTCTCTCTCTTTCTACAAGGAAATCAACTGGAAAACACGAAAGAGGGTGAGAGGATCCCTAGCTGTGTTAAGGTCGAGGAGGATGGACGGCTGGGGGAGGGATGTATAGATGTGGAATTTTCTGATGCAACATGTCGTCTCAGAGGAAACAGAGTTCAGATGACCAAGTCCTTGTCTCTGCAGTTTAGGACCTGTACTCCTTATACCATGTCACTCACTGTGACACAGGCATAGTGGATGAGTAGTGCAGTTCTTCTTAAAGAAAGGATTTTTTTCTTTTGTTTGGTTTTTCCCTAAGGACAATGGGTAAGTACAGGATGTTACTTGGAGTCTTCTAATCATCCTTTATCCTATTGATGGAGGAGAAAACGGGGCTCATAGAGGTGAGGCAACCAATCCGTCACTGAAAGCTGTTTGTACAGGGATGAGTATATGAAGTCGGAATTTATGTATTCCGACGTCAGACTAGGACAATGAAAATGGAGGGCTCCGTGGTGACACGCAAGAAAAAGGCAGAAGACACACAGCACTGTTGAACCACAGGTTCAACTGTGGAAAACGTTGTGTGTGTGTGTTTGTGTGTGTGTGTGTTTTCATGGGAAACGGAAATAGTTCTGGTTCCTATGGAGATGAACAGTAAATAGGTAACTTCTTTGAAATGTAGAAGATGTTTGTGATTTTTTGAAAAAGATGGGAAACTGAACTCGTTCTGGTTTCTGTGGAGATTCCTAGTAAACGAGCAGCTTCTGTGAGGGAAGACCATTGTTCCGGGGAGAGGGCCCTAGGGGGACAGATGAGAGCCACCGCCCGTAAGTTCCAATGGGTAGCTCCTCCTCTGGAAAGAAGATGGCACTTGCCTACAGTGTTGGGCGTCTGTGGGGAGAGAGGGCTAGACAAGGAGTCTGTCTGCAGGTCTAGCGACAACACGATGAGCGCATGATGAGAGATGTTATTAAGTGGGAACTATGAGAGCTGTCAAGCATGCACTCACAATCATGTGTTCACATATACACACATGTAGAATGTACATAAACCAGCCAAAGGTAGCTATCAGTATAAAGTGGTTCACTTGCTGTGTACCAGGTGCAGTTATTTGCTCTGAAGAACACGTTCCATCTCTGCTTCATGGGTTCGAGTACTTTGGTCTTTTGTGACTCCTACACAAAGGCATCAATTTCTTGCTTCTTTCATACTTCAGCGTATATGAGAAGGAATGGGTCAGGCCTCCTGGGCTGATGGAACCTGTGCTGTCATTCACATGCAGCTTTCAACTAGACCCTGGGTTGTCAACATTCCCATCAGCTAGGAAAGGAAAGAGCGCAGAGGGACACAGAGGAGGTCTTTATAGTTCTGGCTAGGGAAGTGGCACGTGTCCTATCCACTCATTTCCGTTGTCGAAAACATCCGCGCATGGTCAGAACTACCCCAAGAGAAGTTGATCACTCGAATCTACTGCGTGGTCCAGGTTAAAAGGACACAGCTTGCCGTCTCCGCTCCATTGACAAAGAGCCCCCTTCTAGAAACCAATCATGACTCATGATATAATTACAATCAATGAACAATCCTAGTGTGTTCTCCATGAAAATGCAGGCCCTATGTGTTCGCAAAACATATCATGCAGTAGATTCCTCTGGTTTGGTTCACGGATGGGTGAATGGACAGGCACCCAATGTGGACCACATCTCTGTCATTTGTAGGTAATTTCTCATCAAACCTGAATTTGCAACTTCTGCAACATGGACACCAGGGAATGCCCCCAACTCAAGACCAAACGGCAAGGGGAGATTCTTCTTCACATTGCTTCTCCGGCAAGTCTTCAGAATACCAAGTCGCTGCTGCTGGTATGTAGAGTGTGTTGAACACATAGGGTTCTAGGCAGACGCCAGGGATCCACTGGGTGATTCTGCCATTAGATGATACGAGGCTGCCCGGTAGAGAATGCAACTCTAAATGGGTCTTCCTCTTCTTCCATGATCAACAGGGGAAGCCATCAGTGGCAAGGGAAAACTACGTAAAAGGACTAGAATACTAGGCCCCAAAACATCAGTGGAGATAGGTGCTTTATTTGAGGACATGTGTGGGAGAGTGTCTGGGTATGAGAATTTGACTAGTCAAATGTGGAAGAGTGGGTCGGGATGAACATGCCAAAGCAGTTTTGTTACCAGGAAGGTAGGAAATCGCTCATAGCTTGGAACAGGCCCAGAGAAGGAGGATCAAGTCGAGATCTGGACTTGAGGTAGAGTTCCAAGACATCCAGCCCAAGACCTATCCCTTTCTTGGAGAGTTCTAGCCAGTGTTCTCACTCTGATCCCTCTTTACCCTCATCATTCATTTCCTTATAATTTTCCACATGCATGGACATTCTCTAGGCCATCGTTTGGTCCCTACCACACAAGCAGCGATAGTTTCTCTGACTTCTAAAACCCTACATCAGTTATCCCTGTTTTTTAACATTCCATGTCACGAGGAGTGCACCATTTGCAGTCTGTGTCTCATTACATTCACTTCTCATTCGATTGGTGAGATTAATCTGTGTTCTGTGTGCACTTTATTTTATGCACACAGATGTGATGAATGTCAATCATTTCTTTATTGATTATACATTGCTGAGTACTTGGGTTGCTTTGAATATGGGGCTTCTCTGAAAAGGGATGTTCTCGATATTCGATTGCGTGTCTTTTGCTACCTGGACTGATTTCCGTTTGGCACATGCTTGGGTTCAATGGCTAGGTGGTAGTTTTCAGAGTTGATCTTCATCCCTTAGACCTCAGTCTTGTATACCTACATGTTCTAACACAGTCGCATGTCACTGTACCCTTCCCCTTTCACATCCGGGCTGTACCCTCATTTGCTTTGGATCTCGAAGCTACTATTCTCTTTGTCTTACAATTTTTGATTGTTGCAGCCTCCAATGTTCTTCCTTAGATTTCACAAAGACACTAATTCTGTTAGTCTTCAGGAGAATATGCCTAATAATTACCTTGGACACCTAAATCATAACAACCTATACACACTCAAATCTGTAATCATGGGACATGAAGTCTACACACATGAGTATTAGCTGAAGTGAAACAGACACAAAGCATACCTTCCATTTTCACTCACCCACAATTCACCCCATTTTCAATCAAAAACCCAAATCAATCATAGACTAAGCCTCTATCCTGTTGGAAGCAACATGTTAAGAACCTTATGCACACCAATCCCATTGCATCTATCACCACGGCTTGCTACTATCCATGCAAAATACATGTACCAGACGCATCCTTAGAGACGGTCATCATTCTGTTATGTTCATTTAATTTTGAGAGAGAGAGACAGATCGCAAGCCAGGGAGGGGCAGGAGACACAGAAACGGAAGCTGGCTCCAGGCTCTGAAGCATCCGCACAGAGCCTGATGCGGTGCTCGAACTCACAACCCATGAGATCATGACCTGAGCCGAATCGGATACATAAGTGACTGAGCCACCAAGGCGCCCCAGAGATGATCCTAATCTTCAACAATTAGTGAGCCATGAGCTTGGTTAATGTGGAAACAGAGACACTGGTGTGATAAGAAAGAGTATGGACTTCAAAACTGAAAACCCATCAGTTGTTTCCTATGAGGTTATACATCTCTAGGATGTGGAGTGCAGAGGGTCAACGTGTATCAAGTGGGAAGGAAGGTAAATGGTAGCCAAAATCCTAAGCAGGTGAATGGATCTGAGGAGCGCTGGGAGCAGGATGCAGATGGAAGAAGAGAATTGTGAAATAGGCCAGTTTCCTGCCCAAGCAAAGGAAAATTGTTTAGGATAAAATCAGGATTTCTCTGGGTTGAGGGTGGGGTGGCAGTGGGGAGAGTCAGTTAGGGGGAAGTGTGTAGGAGAGGAACAGAATGGAAGCAGCTAGTTTTAGGACTTTTCTATCATGTTCTAGGAATCTCCAAGGCACCCACCAATGAGCTACCTCCTGAGTCCTTTTTGGAAGACACCCCTGTGCTCTCGGAGTCAAAACACGCACCCTCTGAAGTGGAGTATGTATCCGGCAACGCGTCCTTCTACCGTCGCTCTTGTGCTGGTAAGGAGAAAGGAAATGCACTTCAAGTCTCAGCATTCAGGGCAGTGAGAATTTGAAAAGATTTGTCGAGGTCCAGCTCAGCATGTCTGCTTCGCCAATGGGGGAAAGGTACCCATTGGGTCCAGTTATCATCTTGCCCTCCTCTCTTATTTGGGAGTCTGGGTTTCTGTTTCTGTACCCTTTGTAGAAATTCTTCCTCATCATTTTTTCACTCGTAGGCAGGACAGAGGAAGTGTGTGCATTCATTTCAGGAAAAACATCATTGATCGAGGGAAGAAGGAAAATCTAAGGCACAGTACCCACAACTGTTTTGGTGTCACTGAAGCCTATAAGTTACAAATTAATAGAACGTGAAACCATCGATTGTAGTCTTCTTGTAATGCCTGACCACAGAAAATAGACAAGAGCTCCGGATCCTTAGGTCTCGACGTTAAACCATCTTCTCTACGGAATGACTTGCGAAATGGAGCTCACAATCCAAAACTACAAAACAGGGGCTCTTGGGTGTCTTAGTTGGTTTGGCCACTGATTTCGGCTTAGGTCATGATCTCACAGCTTGTGTGTTCGAGCCTACTTCGGATTTTGAGTCTCCCTCTCTCTCTCACCCTTCCTGCTCACACTCTTTGTCTCACTTATTCTCTCTCCAAAGATAACCAAAGATTACGAAAATAAAGAAAAAAAAAGTAAACTTCAAATCATGTACCTCTTAGTTAGCTTCTGCAAATATACTAAACTCTTTAGTTTTAGCTTGAAAGATCCATTGATGTAACAGAGCTGTAGGGGTGGTCAATAAGAATGTTTAAAATGATCAAGAATGGGACACCTTAAAACACTACCAAGAAAGAAGAAGATTCCCTAAAAGTGGTCGTTTTAGAAATGAAAAATAACATTCTGGAAATTATTTGAAAACCCTGGGATGAGTTAAACATGACATTTGTCACAGATGAAAATAAAATGTGTGAGCCGCAGGATGCAGCTAAGGAAGTACCCACATATAGAAATCAGAGGGATCCCGAGATGGGAAGTATGAGGGGGGATTATGGGAAATGAGGACACAATGTGACAGTAGGACATATCCAACTGAGGTTCGTGAAGAGTAACACAAAGAAAGGAAGACAACACAAAGTGATCATGGTCAAGATCCTTTTCAGAAATGACGGAAGAACAAATCCTGAGAATCAGGAAACATCATTAGGAAGCTCAGCACAGGAAAGGCAAACATAAATCCACTCCAAAGGTCATGAAAACCTATATTCACAACCTTCATAACAAAGTCCTTAAAGCAACTAGAGAGAAGCACACAACACGTCCAACGAATGGTGATTTGCCAGGCCGTAAACTTCTCCCCAGCGATTGTGGAAACGGCGTGACAATGCCAAACTATGTGCTGAAGGAAAAGAACTGTCCTATCCCAAAGAGTAAGGATGATAGAAAGATGGGATTGAGATAGAAGTATAAAAAGAAAGCGAAAAAAGTTAAAAACACAGAATGTATTCAGAAAGACGGAATGCACCACAGGAACAAAAGGTGAGCTGAGACGTTGCTACGTCTGTGGTTGAATGTCAACACGTTTGATGATGAACGCTCCCAAACTGGTAATGATGGATTCAGAGATGGTCCAAAAAGTGGGTATACCTGAAATAGTGGGTGGCAGTCCCATGTCACGTGACTGAAAGTTCAAGGATTCTAAGCTCCTGATTCTGCACGAAGACTGGGCAGTACGATGGACTCTGATGAGCAACTCTGCCCTCAGAAAAGAAAGGACATTGGGTAGATAGAGACTGCCCACTTGTAAATCCCCCAGTGAATCCAGAGCATGTGGAGGTCTTTAGCTTCAGGCAGCATACTTATTATCATCTATCAAAAGTGGTATCACGTTAGCACAAATTGAGTGGATTAAAAACGCCAATAATTTCTTCTGTTCTACTAGAGGTCAGAAATCGAAAATAGGTCCTAGAGATCCACTCATCTAATCCTAAGTGATCTTCTCACCTCAAGGTCCTTAATTGAAGAACATCTGCCAAGTCCTTTGGACCTTATAAGGTAATGTTACAGGTTCCGCGGATAAGTTAGGGGCAACTTGGGGTCATGCATCATTCACCCTTTAACAGCTAAAATGAAAATGTGTTCCACACAGTGACAGATGTCGAGTCAGGGAAATAAATATTACACTATATTGACTACCCTCTGGGATAGCACAGTTCCAGGACACACTTTTGGCCTCTCCATGAAGACAATAGGTATCTATTCTATCCACCTGACTGTCAAAATTTGGGAAACATTTAAAAAAAAAGTTTGACTCCTTCTATTCTGGAACTTTGGCCAGAAAAAAGATTGTATTCTCCAAGCCTCTCTGACACAGGAGTGTCTGAGGTAGCAATAGAAATGTACTGAATGTAGGAAGGATTGGATCTATCTTCAATGTGGATGCAACTGAACAGAAATCTTACACAACCAAAACACAGCTTGATTCTATTCCCAGGCAGGAAGAAAACAGTGTCATTGTCCCAAACTGTTTCTTATCCATCTCTGACAATAAAAATCCTCCTAAGTAGAGCTGTCTGAACTGAAAGTCGAGAGTGACGAAGGAAGCAAGGCATTTGCTGTCTACAAACAGAGAGATGAGAGATTCAAGCCGATCCACGTCCATGTCCAGACTACGGCGAGGATTCAAGTTGTCTTTCCCTCAGGAAGATATTCATTTCAGCCATGTAAGAAAACCCGAGAGACTCGAGGGATGTCTCCACAAGGACAAGTAAGCAGAAGTGCAAGGGTATGAGAACGGGACCATGTTTACAAAGATGGAGGCGAAGGAAGGGTCACAGCTCTCTGAGAAGTGGCAAGGGAAATGCAGTCTGCTCCTGGGAAGATGAGCTCAGTTGATCATCATGTGGGCCGAGGTCTGACGACCAGTAGGAAATGGACCATCAAGGACCAGATAGGGTTTCGAAGGAGGAACCTGTCGATTTCACTTTTTGCTGGAAGACAGGTGTCCGCTCCTTAGGAGATGCCCTCTAATGGGGGAAGAAGGGACAGCGATCTGATAAAGATCCTTAGGTTTTCTGCCCAACAACCTCCTGCCCTCAAAAACACACAGGAGTCTCTATTCTATCCCACACACTACTAGACTCATCCAAGTGTGCCCTCACGTTTACACTGATTAAGACTTTCCCCTTCATTCCCCTTTCTCTGCTCCCAGTTCCTTACACTTCCAGACGCACTGCTAAGCTCTGATCCTCACTGACTCAACCTTCACATCTCATTGGGAAGCACTTGCATTCTTCACGTTTGCATTCTCTAACCTCATTCCTTAGATACCACCATCTCTAACTCACACAGATCACGTCACTCTTGTAGAACTCTGTATTTCCCATGAAGAAGGCACGAAGCGCACCCAATCCTATGCCATCTTCGAAACCTCCTCGCTTCCGACTCCCTCAGGTCCCTCATGTGGTGGCACAATCTAGGAGTTCATAAAAAGACTCCCATGTCTCCATAACACGGGCAGTTGCCCTCACTTTCGTGCTCTCAGCAGCTCTCACAAAATCACCCAGGTTCAGAGAGGCCCGCATAAAGCAACTAGAAATTATGGAACTACTTGGACGTCAGGAGTCGAGGACACACAGATCACTCATGGTACAAAGAAGATGGACTGGCGGCACAAAGTGAGCATTATGCTGCATGTCACCCAACACTTCACACGCTTCCTTCCCAGACAAACGCCGTTTCATCTCTGCACCTTCGAGGTAACATTGTGGAGGAATCGTGACAGACACATCCACACATCGGACTGTGCTCATCAAACCTGCTACACATACTAGCTCTTGAGAAATATACCACCACCTCTGACGTGTCCTTTCTTTACCCCAATGGGACCTACCAGACACTCCGGTCACCCAAGAGATAAAGTGGAAGTATTTTGTGAAGGTGTCCCAGGCCTCCCTGCAGATCCCTGGGGATCCAGGAAATCAGCATATTTTAGGAAGAAAATAACCAACAACGTAGAACTCAACTCTATATTGGGAAGGTTTTGAGGTAGACCATAAGTTTTGGTAAGTGTAGATGCCACGGTTGGTCAGAACAGTGCTTGGGGTATGTGGGAAAAGTAACAGCAATGACAGGACCAACAGAGAACTAAGCCATTTCGCGGTCAGGGGAGCTGTGTCCATCATTGAGAGGTGGGGTGTGAAGACCGCCTTGGGGATCCTCCCGGAGTGTCGACGTGCGGCACAGCTCCTCAACAGGGCCTTCAAGGGAGGACCCACGAGAGTCAGGACCTGGAAGTGGAGGCTAAGGACCAGCAGTGGAAGTCAGGCAGTTCTTTGCTGTCCATTCAAAAGCTCCCAGGAAGCAGCAGGACTCACAATCAGAAACCACAACTGGCACACTGCACCCCTTTACCGACACACATCCTCCAAATTTCCTCTTGTGGTAAACAGAGGAACAATAACAAATGAGATGGGCACCTGATCGTGGACCAGGGAAGAACCGGTGCTCAGATACATGCAGAAAACAGTAAACGGCTCTCACAGGGAATCAGATACTTCATTCCAATAGATGTTTACATAGACTTCAATTGTAGGATCTTGAACAGAACGAGACTAGAACGGTCGTGACGATAAGTGCCATGTGTTTGATTCGATACGGTATCTCTTGAGTGTTTACGACGGCCAAGATTACCTGATTTTCTTTCTCTTTCCCAGAAGTCTTCAAATCATGTGAAGGCTCATCACGATCCGGACCCTCTCACCTAGTCCAATTCCAAAAGCAGAGGGAAGAGGATTCAGGCTCGAGAGACATCTGTGTCTCTTCTCCAGGCAAGCTCATTTACAGCGGTATGTGGTGGGGGAGAATCGGGGATGAGGGGGATTCAGGCATGGTGGTGAGGCAGCACGGGAGGCAAAAATTGGGATTGAGCTCCATTGCTCAGCAATGACCATGAACGAACCCTCTCGCAAAGACTGCCCAGGGATTCTGTTACTTCTTAGGGGGCAACAATATACCATGTCAGCATCCGTGTTTTCTTTGGTAGAAGCTGTTAAAGGATCTTAATGGGAAGATTAGAAATCTAAGAGAAAGGGAGAAGTATATTTAAAGAAGAGCCTGTGTAGTCTTAATTTGACCATCTCTATCACCGGGGTTCCCAGGGAATCGTGAAAATAGATTTACTCTTCTAAACATTATCTATCGATCTATCTATCTGTGTATCTATCTATCTATCTATCTATCTATCTATCTATCTATCTATCTGTGTATCTATCTATCTATCTGTTTATCTATATATCATCTATCTATCTATCTATCTATCTATCTCTCTATCTAGCTATCTATCATATATCTATCCATCCATCCACCCACCCACCCGTCCATCCATCCATGCGTCCAATCATGCATCCATCCATCTGTCTTTCCGCACCGTACGTGTGTGTGTGTGTGTGTGTGTGTGTGTGTGTGTGTGTGTGTGTAAGTAGAAAGCTTTCCATATATTAGTAGATATATATAGATGCAGAGGTCTTCATATAACGTGGACCCCGCATCATCTAAATGAACAATTTCCCATGAAGAAAATCAAGCAAATAATATCGAACATTCGTGATTGCAAACTGTTTCCATGCATAGTTCTGAATCAGCGTCACTATTGTCTACACATCTCCAGAAATATCGCCTATGAGGTACTCAATATCAAGGGCATCCACCATAAACACAATTTTCATCATTATTATTTACTTCTATTTGAAGTAAGTGACATTTTCAAAGGTCAACTCCCCTTCAAGTTGTGAAGATTCCAACCAGAAAGTCACCTCCAGTTTTTGGATAGCACGTCTCATGTTTGGTAATGATGTGTGACTTATTAGGTCCACTAAGTGTGTGTCTTGTGAATTGACAAATTCTGGAAAATGCCACATCTCAGTGATTGGTTTGGTTTGGTGTGGTTTGGTTTTAGGAGCCCAGAAAACACCAGCTAACACTGTTGCGTTGTGTGTGTGTGTGTGTGTGTGTGTGTGTGTGTTTGTTTGTTTTTATTCCATTCCCCAGAAGACAGGAAAGGTCAAGAGGATTTGCCTCCTCCTGAGTCATGTGTGGTGGTCCCTGGTTGCAGCCATGCAGTGGAAGACAAGTGCTCTGCCGCAGAATTCATTTCCTGCACCTCCTCTGCAAACACGCTCATTCCTGCTGAAGGGGAAGGTAAGGAAAACAAACAGGAGGGGTCTGAGTACGGACAGGAGGTACAGCTGAGCTGCTTGGCCCAAGCCCTACTTATGTGACTCTCCCCTCAAACGCAGAAAAGGGTTTCAGGGCAGAGGCACTAGACTGAAGCCCCTGTAGAGGAACAGAGAGAGGGAGCCACAAGATAAGACACTGCTCCTCATATGAACACTGGGACATCTGTGCGTCCCGTAGAGCACAGTGCTGGTGTGGGCATTTCTTCAGAACCTTCTCCCTCAGATGAGCATGAGCTCGGATCCTCACGCACACTCCCTCATCTGTATCCCTTCCCGCCAGGTATGGTCCCGTTTCTCCTTCCTTTGACTTGTTCTCCCAAACGTACTGCCTTCAGTCCTCATTAACCTTCCTGTGTTGTAGTAGCATGGTGCCGGTACGCCCCGGTACCTTCCTTCCTTCACACAGTCTCACCCACTTACACACTAATCCCGTAAGTAAACCATGTCCTCTCACACAGACAACCTGTTTGAACTCCCTCATGCAAACTGCAGCAAACTCATAGACCATGGAGTGGATGCAGTTTCATCTACTGCCTTTCTGGTCCTGATGCTGCTTGACCCACAAGGACGTCAGTCCCTCCAAAAGCCACACATTCTGAGAGCCTAGTTCCCTTCTGCTAACACTTGACGGCGTATTGACACCACAGCGAGAACAGGCAATGCTCCCGTACTGTTTCACACTGAGCGTCGCACCGTGGAACACATAGGCATACGTTCATCCGCCATTGCCTTTTCCAGTGTGGAAAACACTCACGGGAGATGTCCCCAAACCCACAGACAACTCCACAAGACGCACCACACCCTCACCTTCCCAGTGACACCAGCTGCACACCTCCAAGAAAACATACCACTCCCCACATGCTGAAGATCACGTGTGGATATTCTTCTGCTCCCGTATCCACACAGGAATGGTCGTGTGGCCATCTTACGTCCTGCCGACATCACGTACTTATGCTCCCTATGTTTGAAATGTTCTTGCCTAGAAACACTTCAGTGCCATCAAGAAATAACCTGTCTTGGATTCCACGATCATGTGAAGAGTTCGCCCCCCTTTGCACCAGCCTACTTCCCATTCCATCCCATCGGGAATCCTAAACCCTCTCTATCCTCAGAACACCCCAAAGGAGAGAGGCTGATGAGAATATTTTACCAGCGTGTCCTCCGGAAAAGAGGAGTAGCTGTCCTGTGTGAGGGTGAGAACGGAGTGGAGCCGGCCTCCAAGAAGAGAAAGATGGAACAACTGACCATTTCGGACATAAGTTCTCCCCCAACCGACCTCTCTTGTCCGTATACCGAAGAACTCCTGAGTGACAGTGACTCCATCTGGAACAACGCAGCCCAGGAGGAAAGGCAGGAGGTTGAAAGTCCAACAGATCTTCCCCCTCTCGAGGGATGTTCCATCGCCAAGCCGCCCGAGTGGCTGCTGGCCCCAGAAAGCGGTTTCAAGTGTATGGCCTGCTGCCGGGTCTTCCCCACCTTAGAGGCCCTGAAGCACCATGTGCAGAATGGAGTCAGTGAGGGCTTTAGCTGCCGCGTTTTCCACGTAGCCATGACGTGGCTGGAGAACAAGAAGAAAACGGCCGAGAGGAAGATGGAAGAGGAAGAACAAGGAGGGCAGGAAGAGAACACACAGATGCCAGGAGAGAAACCATTTTGGCTGAAAGAATTCTTCCACAGATTATTTTCCGGCTGCTTTCGAGGGAGGAAGTAGAATAGACCCCACCCTGCTGAGGGGGCTTTATCCTGCCCAAACAACCCCAGTCCCCGAGGTTTTGATTGACACCCACTCCATCCCCACCACTATCACCACACCACCAGGAGGAGCGGAGAGCCATTTGCAGGTCTACCCAGGGTTCTCCCGACAAGGGGAGAACATGCTTTTCCTCACATGCCCGCCCACACAGTTACTTGCCTGGGGCGCTGTACTCAGTGTGGAGACGGGAAAAGCTGATGCACGATGGTAACCAAAAGCAGAGAAAACCCACCCCTTTGGCTTTCATGTGCTTGTGCACATGCAGGTGTACACACACTTCTTCTACGGTCACAGTGGAAAGGATGGAACGTGTCACAGTCTATCAGACACCATCAAATATATGAGCCCCAGGACATTCCAAAAATCAGACTACCATCAAGGTTCATAGTTTGAAACACAGAAAAGCTACCAATTTCTGAGTAAGCTACTTTGCATGTCGAATGGTTTGCATTGCGACTCAACACTTGTGCATTTTCAAAGGTAAATCTTCATTTTTCTTTCTCCTCTGCCATCTTCAATCATAGTGACACATACCCACAAATTAATTTAAAAAGCGTTCGTCAGAGTTCATGAGGCCATAAGAGGGATATTTCAATAGTGCCACTTTCCGATGGTGGTGTTCATAATTTGTAGCTTCTGTACATCTGATAGTATTCAAACTGAAAACTGCCCTATGTATGTATATCCATATAGGTGTCCCAAATCCCATAGGGCAGTTTTCAGTTTTAAGAATATCAAAAAGCGCAACAAAAGCTACTAATTAGAAACACCACCATCTGAAATTGGCACAGTTTGAATGTCCCTCCTATGGCCTCATGAACTGTGAACTGTCACTAGCACTTGTTCAATGTGTGTGTGTGTGTGTGTGTGTCTGTCCCTCTGATTGAAGATGGCAGATGACAAAGGAAATGAAAATGTATCTTTGAAATTGTACTATGAATGTGTTAAGTGACATGCAAACAGAGCATACACACATGTTTCATATATATGTTATATAAGCATATATGCATAGAAACACATGGAAATATATATATGTATATATCATCTCTATATCCATGATTATCTTGAAACTATTTTTTATGTCCATCGCCCGTATGGCTATGTACGTATAAGAAGTGTCGTGTACCTCAGTGTCCTAGAAGAGATCGATGACCGTTGCTTTTGGTTTCATCTGCTTAGTTCTTTTCCCTACTTCCTTGGATAAGCGGCTCTACTTTCTGTCCACAAATATATAGGCAAGTCAGCTAGACTTCCCTTAAGGAAGCGAAGTCCTTAATTTCCTACTTGGCTTCCATGAGTCACCCTCGGAAGAATCATCAGTGTGGGTTGGAGAAATCTGAACCAATAGCTTGGACAATGAAAATAGAGGAGCTAGAGACTGGGCAGTTGGCAATCTTTTGCCTGCAACTGAAGATCTAGGAGCCTCCACGACTGGCCTTTCTTCAGTTCCTCCTTTTTGGAAGACCTGGCGGTTTGAACTATTAGTTTCCTATGCTAAGCATCTCCACGAAGCCTTCAATAAAATGGTGTTTGGTCCCTTGAGCCTCAGTCATTTACTTTGTTGGTCACCTAATGAACCTTAATGGATGCCATTTAGCTTGACCATGATCATTTCTTCCATGTCAATAGTTGAACCCATATGGCCTAGAAATCACTCCTACAGTATCCTATCCTTCTGATTTTAGACTTCAACAGGAAGGGATACGCTTCTACTCCAGATGCCCACTTGATTTCTTAGAAAAGTGCATGACAACCCTTTGGGTATAGAGAAACACCTGGGCCTCAAATTTCGTCAAACTGGACTAAATTTCATGCCACCACTTAAGCTCATTTCTATGCTTTCTGAGTCAGTGCTGGCGTTTGGAAAAAGGAGATCATTTCATGTGTTGGCCATCTGGATGTCCTCTTTGGAGAAGTGTCTGTTCAGGTCTTCTGCCCATCTCTTCACTGGAAGCTTTGTTTTTTCGGTGTGGAGTTTGGACAGAGCCTTATAGCTTTTCGATAGTAGCCCTTGATCTGATGGGTCATTTGCAACTCTCTTTTCCCATTCCGTCAGCTGCCTCTTCGTTTGATGGATTGTTTCCTTTCCCGTGCAGAAGCTTTGGATCTCGATGAGGTCCCAATGGTTCATTTTTGTTCTGGATTCCCTTGCCTGTGGGGACGTGTCAAGGAATTTACCCCAAGGATACAGGAGGACTGATTCATAGGGGCACATCTTCCCCAATGTTCCTAGCAACACTCTCAATAATAGCCAAAACGTGGAAGGAGCCTAAGTGTCCATCAACGGACAAATGGATCACGAAGATGGGGTTCCTCTGTACAATGGAATCCTACTTGGCAATGAGAAAGGATGAACTCTGGCTATTGGGAGCACGATGGATGGAACCTGAGGGTGTTATGCTCAGCAATAGAAGTCGTGTAGACAAGGACAGGATACCACATGTTTGCAGGTATAGGTGGGTTAGGAGGAACTCAATGGAGGACGATGGCAGAGAAGAAGGGGAAAAATAGAAGGAGAGGGAGAGGGAAGCAAACCATGAGAGACTCTTGAATGCTGACAAGAAACTGAGGGATGGTGAGGGAGAGGGGAAGGGGGGTGATGGGCATGGAGGAGGGCACTCTTGGGGATGAGCCCTGGGTGTTCTATGGAAAACTACTGACAAGAAACCATTGAAGAAAAAAATGGATATCGTAATCCCGAAAGTAATAGCAATTGTGAGGAGAGTAAGATACAGGTAAAAGCACCCAACTTAGGTATTCAACATAAAATGTCATACGTTTTTGGTGGTTCTTTCCTTTACCTTTGGTGATCGGTGGTTTGACTTGGATGTGTCTGGGCAGGAATGGTTTGTGGTTGTTTCTCTTGTTTGAGATATGCTGAGCTTCTTAGGAACGTTGAAGTATTTTTGGAAGTTTCTTTTTTCCTTTTTGAGAGCAAGAGAGTGGGGGAGATGCAGAGAGATAGGAAGAGAGAGAGGGAGAGAATCCCAAGCCGTCTCCCTGACTTGGGGCTCAAACCCACAGACCGTGAGGTCATGACCTGAGCCGAAATCATGAGGTGGACTCTTGACCACCTGAGCCACCCAGATGCCCCTAAAAACTTCTCTTAGTTTGGATAGAAATATAACTGCACAAGAAGTGGCACCAAGACTCCAGAGTGGTCCCATGGACCTGTCAGCCCGCTTCCTTCGACTTCATTGTAGTGTATTACCAAACAGAGGAAATTAATCGGAACACTGCAAGAAACTATCCTGCACACCATAGGAAGAGGCACCTGTTTTTACAGAGAGTTAGCTTTGTAGATTTTACATAGAACTCTGTGACCTTTTATCCCATGTGTAGAGTTATATACACATCACTTGAGTCAAGATACAGAAATGCTCTTGCCCCCAACCACTTCTCACAGGCTGCTCTTCATCCCACAGCTCACCTTATACTCAATGGTTACAAAAACAAAACGAAACAAAAAACAAACACTAAGAGATTTGCCTCGAATATCAGGAAGAAGACAAGGATTCCCACTCTCCTTTTATCAACTTAGGAATGGAAGTCCTAACCACAGCATTCAGACGAATAAAAGGAAACAAGTCAATTGTAATGGGAGGAAGAAATAAAACGTTCACTCTTTGCAGATGATATGATACTATATATACAAAGCCCTAAAGACACCACGAAAGACACTACCAGAACTCATAAATGAATTCAATAAAGTCACAAGATACAGAGGAATAAACAGTAACCTGTGGCATTTGTATACAGCCATCACGAAGCAGCAGAAAGCGAAAGCAAGAAATCAATCCCATTAGCAATTGGACTTAAAACCATCAAATGCCTAGGAATCAACTTAACCAAAGCTATAAAAGATCTGTAGGCTGAAAACTATAGAAACCTTATGGAAAAAGTGGAGGAAGACACAAAGAAATGGAAAATCACTCCATGCTCATGGATTGGAAGAACAGATATTGTTAAAATATTGATATTAACGAAGGCAATCTACATATTCAGTATTCTCTCCAAATAACACCAGCATTCTTCACAGAGCTGAAAGAGACACTTCTAAAATATTGGATGGCACCAGAAAATACCCCAAATAGGTAAAACAATGTTGAAAAACGAAACCAAAGCTGGAGGCATCCCAGTTCTGGACTTCAATCTGCATTCCAAAGCTGTGGCCATCAAGACGGTATGGTACTTGCACAGAAATGGACACATAGATCCATGGAACAGAATAGAGGACCCAGAATTGTATCCACAGACATATGGCCAACTAATCTTTGACAAGGCAGGATAGAATATACACTGGATAAAAGGCAGTGTCTTCAGTAAATGGTGTTGGGAAAATCAGACTGTGATATCAAACCAAGAGAGACTCTTGAATGCTGAGAAACAAACTGAGGACTGACGGATGTGGGGGGAGTGGGGAAATGGGCATGGAGGAGGACACTTGTGGCGATGAGCACTGCATGTTCTATGGAAACCAATTTGACACGAGACTGTCAAAAAAATGAAAGTGGACCACTTTCTTAACCCTATATATAGATAAATTCATTGGTGCGCCTGGGTGACTTAGTCGTCGAAGCGACCGACTTTCGCTGAGGTCATGGTATCGTGGTTTGTGGGTTCGGGCCCCGTGTCGGGCTCTGTGCTGAGTGCCACCTCAGAGCCTGCAGCCTGTTTCAGATTCCGTATCTCCCTGTCTGTCTGACCCTTCCCCGCTCACGCTGTTTCTCTCTCTCTCTTTCTCCTAGAAATAAATAAAACACTCAAAAAATAACAAAGAAATAAATTCTAAATGAATGAAAGACCTAATTGTGAGACAGGAACTTTTAAAGTCCTATAGGGGTAAACAGGAAACAGCTTCTTTGACATCAGCTGCAGTCACTTCCTACGAGACAAGTGTCCGGAGGCAAGGAAATCAAAAGAAAACAAGAACTTTTGGGACCTCATGAAGATAAAAAGCTTCCGCACAGCAAAGGAAACAATCAACAAAACTTAAAGGCATCCACTGGAATGGGAGAAGATATTTTCAAATGACAGATCAGATAAAGGGTTAGGATTCGAAATCAATGAAGACCTTCTCAAACTCAACTGCCAGAAAACCCCAAATCACCCAGATGCAAACAAATGGACAGATGTGAACAGACCCTTTTCCAAAGAAGATATCCCGATGACTAACAGACCCATGGAAAAATGGTCCCCATCCCTCCTCAGGAAAAGACAAACCAAAGCCACAATGAGATACCACCTCACCCCTGTCAGAAGAGCTAAATTAACAACACAGGGAGGAAAAAACACAGATGTTAGTGAGGATGTAGGAAAAGGGGATCCCTTTTGGACTGTAAGTCTCAGTGCAATCGGGTACAGCTACTCTGGAAAACATATGGGGATTCCTCAAAAAATTAAAAATAGAATTACCCTAGGACCTACCAATAGTACTTGTGGGTATTTATACAAAGGACACAGAAATGCTGATTCAAAGGTGCACATGTACCCCAATGTTTTTAGCAGTACTATCAACAATAGTCAATCATGGAAAGAGCCCAAATTTCCATTCAGTGATGATGAGTGGAAAAACAACACGTGACTACACACACGTGCGCGCGCACACACACACGCACAAACACACACACAGGAATATTACCCTGCAATCAAAAAGAATGAAGGCTTTCCATTTGCAAAAATGTAGATAGAAGTCGATTGTATTATGCCAAGTGCAATAAGTCAGCCAAAGAATGGTAAATGGCATGTTTCACTCCTATGTGGCATTGAAGAAACAAAACAGATCAACATAAGGGAAGGGAAGGAAAACTAAGATCAAAAGAGAGAGGGAGGCAAGAGACTCGTCAATTCACAGAGCAAACTGAGGATGGCTGGAGGGTTGTTAGTGGAGAGATGGGCTAAATGGGTGACGGGCATTAAGGAGGGCACTTGTCATGATGAGCCCTGGGGGTTGTATGGAAGTGGTTAGTCACTAAATTCTCTTCCTGAAACCATTCTTATACTGCATGTTAATTAACAAGGATTTAAATAAAATTTAACAATTCAAAAAAGGAAAAAATCTAGCGTGCCTAAAACCTAATTTATGACAAATAATAATTAAAAAATTGTCTCTGTGACATTGCCCCTATTTGGGTAACAGTTGCATTTTCTTCCTTGATTTGTGAGAAAAGAGGTAAATTCTCAGGAGAGCAAACTAATCTTCTATTAGACTTCTGCTACTTAAATAACAATGGTAGTAATACACCAGAAAAAAAAAACCTACAAACTATTAAATCTTTTCATATACAATGACATGGTAGGAACCAGAGAGTATTGGGCCAAATGTAATAAATCTGAGAAAGACCAAAAAACATATGAGTTCACTGGTACGTGGAATTTAAGAGAAAAATCAAATGAGCAAAGGGGAAAAGGAAAGAGAAAGGGAGTAAAACCAAGAAAGAGACATTGAACGATAGATCAGAAACTGATGGGTACCAGAGAGGAGGTGGGGGAGGATGGGTTACACAGGTGATGTAGATTAAGGAGGGCCCTTGTGATGATCACTGGGTGGTGTGCCACTGCTGAGTACTGTACACCTGTAACTAACATTACACTGTAAATTCGCATTGAAGTTTGAATAAAAACCGTAGTAAAAGGAATTACCATATGATCTAGGAAGTCCACCACTGGGTATTTACTTCAAGATTATGAAAAAATGTATTTTAAAAGATATGTGTACCCCTCTGTTTATTGCAGCATTATTTACAGTAACCAAAATGTGGAAGCCACGCAAGGGCTCACTGATAAATGAGTGAATGAAGAAGAGGTTGTCTGTGTATCTACACCCGCCCCCCCCACACACACACTCTGGATTATTGCTGAGACGCAAAAAAAATTTGCCACTTGCAACAACAGGAATTTAAGAAATAAAAGAACCGGGGCACCTGGGTGGCTTAGTCAGTTAAGCATCCGACTTTCGCTTGGGTCATGATCTCGCGGTTCGTGGGTTCGAGCCCCGCGTCGGGCTCTGTGCTCCCTGCCAGCTCAGAGCCTGGAGCCTGTTTCAGTCTGTGACTCCCTCTCTGACCCTCAACTGCTCACGCTGTCTCTCTCACTCTCTCTCCTAGAAATAAAAAAAAAAAAAATTAAAAAATTAAAAAAATAAAATAGACTGTTTCTAATACGGACCTAGAATATATGGAAAGGTGAAAAACAGGAAAGAAATAACACTAGAAGAAAATAGTTCGTGCGGAAGCACAGTAACTACTGTCAAAGAGGATTCTACTTCCACTTCGATGATGTCACTGCCAGGGGAAAAAAAATGAAACGAAGCTAGAGAAAAGCCCTGGAATTTTCTCCAGGAATGTCTCCTGGAATTAAGCCAGCACAAGTATGGGGGTGGGAGGCTGTAGATCAAGTTAGCTTATCATCAAACCAGGAGGGAAGGACTGCGGGGGAGGGGCTTGGGGACTATTGTCCCATAGGGTCATGGTCCATTAACACAGAACACATTTCTGTGAGCGAGGGATTTTATTAATAAGAGAAGTTTTTGTCACAGTACTGGCGACTGGAAGACCCAGATCAAGATGCTGGCATGGCCCCAAGTGTAAGCTATAGACTTCTTCTATCTTTACCAGAGAGAAGGGAGGAGTTACCTCTCCAGGGGGTCTTGCATAAAGGAACTAATCTCATACATAAGGGCTCTGCTCTGCCCTCATGACCTAATCACATCCTAATGTCCCAATCCCTTTGGGCATTAGGTTTTCAATAGATGAATGTAGTGGGGTGTGCAACACAGAAAAACACACACACACACGCACACACACACACACACACACGCACACACACACACACACACACATTCAGACGATCCCACCAGTTAACTACAACTAATGAAAGGGTTTCAAGTAGCTTCAATGGGCAGAAAATATATGGTAGTGGAGTTTGATGTAGTAGAAAGAATTTTCATACTGTCCAAATCTGATTACGGAAGAGATTTCTCTGGGAGGACATTAGTCCTCTCGTATGCAGGGTTTTGTTTCCCACAGTTTCAGTTAATCCACAGTGAACAGCAGTCGCAAAGCAGAAGATCCTTTTTCTGGCTTACTGTCAAGAAGTCAACGGTATATGAGCACTAGGTCACAGCGCCTGTGTCATGAACCTACCTTCATCTCATCACAGAGGCACTTTGTTATGTCACATCAACACAAAAAGCAGGCGTGCAGTCACGGACGATATTTTGAGAGTGAGATGGGGAGACC
The DNA here is from genome assembly GCA_017311185.1 of Proteles cristata cristata. Classification (NCBI taxonomy): domain Eukaryota; kingdom Metazoa; phylum Chordata; class Mammalia; order Carnivora; family Hyaenidae; genus Proteles; species Proteles cristata. The sequence continues at coordinate 177,495 of JAESUZ010001881.1, read as the reverse complement.
ACTTCACACAATTTTATCACAGCGTATTATGATTGTTGTCTTTTATGATCAGTTATTATTGCTAATCTCTTACTGTGTCTACTTTATAAATCAAACTTTATTCTGTGTATGTTGATGCAAAAACATAATACATGTAGGATTTGGTACTATCCAAGGTTCAGGAATCCACATGGGGCTGGATGTCTTCGAACATACTCCCTGCAGAACAGGAAGCATTAGTAAAATGAGCCCCTGATTAACAGGGGTCTTCTTCGGGGTAATCATTCGGAAGAATAATCAAAGGCAATTTCCTATTTTGGCAATTCTGTGCACAAGCAGGCTGAGCATTGTGTATTCAGGTGGCTAACCCATTAGGTACACACCAAATACAAAGATGGCAGGCCATAAGCAAACACGTGCATTTTAATTATTTCAAACTACACACACACACACACACACACACACACACAGTACACAAAGAGAAAAAGAGGGAAAGGGTGAGCAAGGGAAAGAGAGAACAAATCCAATATGGGTTCTTTGAGAAGAAGCCAGATTCAGAGGAAGATCACCTTAGGGGCCAAATGATTAATTGCACGCTCATGACGAGTATTATAAAAGGTTATTTACCTTTCTGGCAAACGTCCAAAGTTGACGAACTTCCCAGCCGAATGTTTTCCGTGACAGAAAGGATTTCATTTTTGTGTAGTGTATTGTACATGTGAGAGAATGACGTTCAGAACGTTCACTAGAAATCGCTTCCCCAGTATCCGTGCCAGGGAAAACTCCTGGGTTTTCTGCAAAACCATACCAAATGCATCTATCTTTGTTTTCCCATCTAGAGGTCTAGGCATCTCTGTATATTCTTCACTACATATGGCTGCTACTCCTTCATCCTGTTGAATGGCAACCAATGTATTTGAGACAATCCATACTGATCCCAGAGTCTTGGGGCACTCGAATATAAGTGTTCCTGTGAGGAAGGGAGACATCAAGACAGTGCAATGAAAACATTTCTTAGAATTTCAGACTCTCAATTTCTAAGGATGGGGGATTCTAAGAGGAGATCTCTGTTGGCCATTGCAGATCCAATTCCATTGCGGCACTAGAGTAATGACTTAGAAAAATGGAAACGTCCACAGCTGTGTGCTCCTAAACAATGCGTGCCAACGTGAAAACCATGCTTTCCTGGTTACTTGCAAAGGAAAATCTAGAACTGGACATACACTGCAGCATCAGAAGGAACCAGTCCTGAAGCAAGGTTACAGGAATTCTAGTTTAGAAGTGAATCTCCCATACTATCACGTTGACAATGTTAGACTGACACCTTTTAACCTGAACAAAGAAATGTTAGAACAAATGTAGGGTTTTAGGAAGTATCTACTCACCTTGAAGGATTCTCAATTCTATGGAAGTACTAAACCCATTCCAGGTGTATCGGTACAGGATATGAAGCAGATTCATCTTATTTTTCTTGAAACAAAATCAAGACAAATGCAATGCATTGGAAACAGAATAAAGACAAACGCAAAGACAAGTATTTGGATGCAAAAAGTTCCTCACTGAAAAGGAACAACGAAGAAATGGTATTTGCTCCGCAACTTATTGAGATACAGTAGACAATGTCAGGAACTCCCAATGACGCTAACACTTCCAGAAGAGACAAGAGGCAGATGGATGAAGGCAGAGTTCAGCTAGATCCATACTGGAACACACTTTTGTCATGTCCAAAGGGGACGTGTAAACTCTATTGAAGACGGTGTTTAGCAACCTGGCTTTCTCTACGAAGAAAAAGACATTATGCATCACTTGTTGATTTCATCTACACTGATTCACCGAACAGCAGATAAATGCCAAGCTTTACCATCTCTTCCAGGGACTGAAGATCCATTTATGAGCCAAAGTCTCAACCTTTCTAGAAATTAGAATGTGGCCGAAGAAAACAACGAATGAAAGAAATGAATAGACGATACGTTAGAAGGTGGCGTGCACCCTGAGGCAAAAAGTCAGTCAAGACGCTAGGCAGTTGAGCTGGTGGTCACATGACACTGAGGCAGGGGTGGGGCTGAGGCTGGGAGGATGGGGATGGTAACGAAGGTCATGGTATAGTGGTGCTCTTGGTCATGGTGGTCATGCTGCTGGGGGTGCAGGTGTTCTTCGATTGGGAATCCTTGAAGCGGTTGACGATTTTATTCGTTTTTAGAGAAAACCTCATGACAAGTGTTCTTTGGGCACGGAAGTGAAAGTAGTGAGGAAGGAAGCAAGGCAGACAGTAAAGTGTCAAAGCCATGCATGGGACTTGCATTTAGCGTGGAACTTCCAGGAATAGGAAGGAAGCATGTGTGCCTGGAGGGACGGACATATGACATGAGGGTATAGGGAAGAGCAGGGCAAGCTCCTGAGAATCAGAGAAAGGCAACGAGGTAAGGCAACGAGGTAGCATGCAGAAAACAGACACACGCACAAACACACAAATACACCAAGTTTGCCTTCAAACAAATCTGTTACTTTCCTTCTATATTTAGTCATATTCTAACCTGTTGTTTTTCCTGTGGTCTCCATTGCTCATGTTTACTGTGATTCCAATTTAGAACAAATCCTTGGAACACTGTGAATCATCAGTCTCTTCACCTTCTAACACATTTATTCTGCATCAAGTGAATGATGAATGAATAGGCGCTAATGCAAATGTGTTTTTTTTTACGCTGAACCCCTCAATATTAACAACTTAGCCAATTTCAAAGTCATTAACTTATGTCAATTCTTAGGAATCCTTTAAGTAAAGGATACATTTCCTGGAACTTTCACTCAATCTTTATTTCATTTTCAATAAATCCAGACAAAGCCTACAGAAGTTCCCCAGTCAATGACTGGCTTAAGTCACATGTCTTCCTTATGTGGAGTAAGTCAGATTTACATCCATTAGTCGGAATTTCTGGCTTCAGTTTGTCTTCTATTAAACGGAACACTGCAGATAGAAAGGAATGATTTCTCAAGAGGAGTTTTAGTGCATCTCAGACACTGTCTCTAATGTTTTTCACCGTATCAGTCCCTTTGGTAGCTGAGAAACGTCGGTTCTCCCTTGAGTTGTTGAAACAGGATCGTCAATGTAGTAGCATTGAAGACCGTGAAAAGAGACAACAATTCTAATGTGTTTAAGTTGACAAGTCCCTTGGTGAAAATTCTAGAAGACAAATGTTATCCGTCATCCCTTTGCCTGCTGTCAGGGCTTCGTGAAGTCAGATGTACAATCATGAATCCACATTCCAGGCAGATAAGCTCGTGTTCACCTTTTGCTATCTCGCAAAAGTCAGGCAAGAGGCTAGGCAGGTGCGATGGTGATAACATTGGGCCTCATAAACAGGACTCCTAAAGGACCTTTGAAATAGACAGGAAATACATTAATGCGTTCTTACTGCAAAACTTCAAACAATGGAAATGATCCCAAAGAATTTCTTAAACTCTACGTATCCCTAAAGTTCCTGTCAAGGCTCACATCACTTATCAGGGTTTTCTACTTCTAGACCTTATTCTATGGACTTACACAATATATAAATAGTTGTCAGATATATTATCAAGTATGTATGTGGTTGTTACGGTAGTAGGTTGGAATTCTCTCCAAGTAGAAACTGTCCGTTTTTTAGTCTACTTTTTACGAGGACTATTAAATAAATATCGATAGATATATACATTTGCTTTTTCCATCTCTATACGCTGTCTATCTAAAAAGGGAAATGTAAAGAAGATGCAAACACTCTTGTATATCTCAAGCCTACTGTCATTGTGAGCCGAAATTCAGCTGATTCTGTCCTATTGATTTTAGAAACAAGTGTCAGCGTCCACATCAAAGATGATCCTAAATGGACACGCGTACTTGATGAGAACGGGTATCCTTTCTGTTCAGCAATCTGAACACAGCACCTAGAGATGAAATGTCATGTCACTATGTATTCAGACACCCCTGCACGACCAAATGAATGCACTGAGCAAAAGGATCGATGACAGATACAGTGATGTGGCTATCTAGGTAGAGTATCTTCAATGTCAAACTTGTTTTGGTGAGTTAGCTCCAAAATTATATCCACAGAGATACATCTGGTCACCCCGCGGCTCAAAACAGATCGCTAAGCCAACAGCATTGTCATGAAGTGTAATTTCCCTTTCCTAGAACAGACTTGACCGGTGTGTCAAAATGATCACGGGCATGTTAGATTTCTAGTGACATCACCATCACCACCACCACCACCACCACCATCATCGTCATCTTCGTGATCACCGTCATCAATTGATTCGTTTTCCTACCTGCTCGTCTATTCCTTTGGTTCCTTTTGCTCCTCAAGTCAATCAGACTTATTTTAGTACCTCCGTCTCCTATCCCACCTACAGTTCCCACTCTATCATGGGAAGAGCCATTTCAGTCACGGAAAACTTAAGAATCAGAAAATTAAGAATCATGAATGAGTGTTATACTTTCACAAATAACATAACACTAATTTAACCAATTGATATCTGAAAGGCGATTAGTCTAAGGATCCACATAAAAATGCATTTCTGTCTGTATTTTGCCACTCTCAAAAGCCCTTACACCCCCAAATGAAACATTACACCGAAATTCAATTGTAATACAACCATAATGAAAATACAGCTTCTGAGAAACATTTTTGTAATGTTTCCTTTTGAGAGAGAGAGCGAGAGACGAGTGGAGGAGGAGCTGAGAGAGAGGGAGACACAGAAGCTTCGGTAGGGTCCAGGCTCTGAGCTGTCAGCACAGAGCCCAACGCGGGGCTCGAACACAGGAGTAGTGAGATGATGAGCTGAGCCAAAGTTGGATGCTCAACCCACTGAGCCGCCAAGGCGGTCTGACAGTACGACTTCTTTACCTTTCTGTTCTGATTTGCTTCTCCTAGCAAAGCACTGTCCTCTATTTGACCCTTCTTCTTTGTAAAGCTACATCCCTAATGACCACGACATCCACATTCCTTGGCCCAGTTGGGGTGCTTTGTATCCAAACTCCAAACTATTCCACTGCAGTTCAGGCAGGGCTCCTTGTTGTGGACGAAATGACAAAAGACAAGACACACACAAAAGACAGACACAGACACGACACAACTGCGGCCGGAGGAACAATTCTACGCAAGCCCCTCTTGCGGTTTATTTTAAACCCCGGTAACTGGATACAAACTGAAATTTACAAGCTGCATTCCTTTACCAAGTAAGGGCAAGTAGCCAAACACATTTCAAGGACACGGGAGAGCAAAGGGAGGGAGCGACCACAACATGTTTACGAAGCGGCCTGCTCACAATTGCAGCCTCCTCCTTAGTTCTAAGGAGGGCATGTTCCCTCGAGTGTGAGCGGATCATTGACCTTGGATACTGTGTGCAAGCCCCTTGGCAGAACATCCTGTTTGAGGCATGATCTGCCCAGGCAGAGAGTCCCGTTTGAGGCACATCTCTGCGTCCCTAACCACGCTTTCTTGTGCTCACTGTCGGGCTCCCACATCTCCCCCTTATCCTGAGAAGCGGTAGCAAACTGTAAGGCGGTGAGAACGCATTGTCTATCCTTTTTGAGTTGTTGCCTTCTTCGCCAGCCCCAGAAGACTAAAATACTAATACAGCATAAAAGTATTATGAAGAAAGTATTCACGAGAACACTTCCAATTAGGGTAGACACATGTCCAAGAGGATTCCAATGATTCATCCCTTTCTGTAAACCCCTTAACAGATCGGACCCAGTAGTGTCAGGGTGCGTTTTGCTAAATGTAGACACAATTTGCTGGTCTAACTCCATCATTTCCTTAGTGAGGTTTGGATGCCCTGGTAATGACCGTTTCACCTTTTCCCAACCTTCACTCACGTTAAAAGGCACAGACGTGATCCATGACTGAGAGGAGTTCCAATCACATTTCAGTACACTTTCTGTGGAGAAGACAGTTAATGGATCCCCAAGCCACGAAACGGTATGTTGAAGATGGAGTCCATCAGTTGCAAGGCTGTGCATCCAGATCTCGTTGTGGTTGCCATAAGCAATGAGAGTCTTTATGCCACTCCCGTACAAAGTCTGCCGTTTGAATCCCTTGATGCAACGCAAGTCCAGCCACGGCAGCGGTTGCAGTCACTGCAGCCACTGCAAGAACGGAAACTATGATGAGTCCAAGCATGCGTCGGGACCGGTGAAGCAAAGTTGGTCTAGCAGTCACCCAGTGAGATACAGCCAAAGAGTCCGACCAAGGTCTTGTCCCATTTACAGGGAACCATCCTTCGCTTCGAGATTTCACAATCACCAAGGAAAAATTAGAGTTATCGATTTGTGTTTCAAAACTTTTCCACCAGGACTGATTTACACATTGTGTGAAATTACAATGATTACATGATATAGATCCTTCTGTAGCATTCCAAGTTCAATTCCCTTACAACCATGCGAAGCAGTATTTTAGACAAGCCGTAGCAGAATCAGATTTATTAACATGCAAGTTAACATGAAAGGGACCTGAACTGTCAGTCTTATTCCAAGTAGAGTTTCCTGACCCTATGGTGAGATTCCCTGAAACTGCCCATGAGGTCCAAATATTCCCTTGAAAATGCGGATACCCTAACAATTGCAACTGAGGGGGAAAGAGTGCCAACTGCTGCCATTTTATGGTTTCATTACCGTTACCCATTAAAGTACCGTTAATTCGATGCCATTGGAAAGTTTTGTTAGACCATTTTTCCAAAATAGGATCATGATCAGGGCTCCGATCTACAATAATAAATCCACAATAATTCAGGACCTTAAAAGGCTGATGACCTCGGCATCTTTCCCATTCCAAAGATTCTAGAGAAGGAATACAAAAATTAGAAGGGCATCATGGTATAAAGGTATCAGGATGGTGACTCATCGGCGTCGTAGAGCTGTGGACTCCCCTGGTGGAAACAAGCACAGTCAAGAGAGTAGGATGATAATTATTATAGGTTACCCCCCAGGTATTATAAGAGTAATAATTATGCTTTCTTGTAGAGAGGCAAAAGGGATGTCCTCCAATGCCCAGGGGGAGACCCTCGCCTGCAACAGAAACATTACTCATGTTATACTGATTATTATGATCATACAGATGTTTAATTCTTCCACACGCGTGTGGTGGGAAGAATGCAGTTTCATCGGTGCATACCTGTACTTCAGGTTCACCCCAAGAGACAGCTCTCACAAGAGGAGGATTAGGAACAGAAACCCAAGAAGTGTATTCTATCGCTTGCGCATCTATTACCCGACAGACAAAAACAGCCATCTTTTCTTCTTCTTTCCTTCGGAAATGCAATTCTGCTGCTGATAGATTTTCTTTGCTCCGAATATTCAGAAAATTTAAAGTCAGTAAGGTTTTATTCTAGATGTCTTTTGGTTTCATAAATCTCTCCTGTTCTCCCTATTTTTTCTTATTTTTTCAATGAACTCGCGTAAAGTACAATTAGCTCTTTCAATGAGAGCTTGTCCTTGACTATTACAAGGGATGCCAAAAGTATGAATTACATGATATTGGGATAAAAAATGAGCTAATTTTGCAGATTGGTAGGCGCGCGCATTATCAGATTTCAATTCAATTGGGACCCCCATCACAGCAAAACATGATAATACATGAGTAATAACAGCACCAGACTTTTCAGAATATAATGCAGTAGCCCATTGGAAATGTGTGCATGGATCTATAGTATGCTGGACGCCTTTTTGTTGTCCAAAGGATGAAAGAAAAATTACATCCATTTGCCATACCTGATTTGCTTGCAATCCTCTTATGTTCACACCTGGTGGGGTAAATGGTAAGGTAAAAGGTGCACAAACAGACCAAGAGCAAACCATGTTTTGAGATTCTTTTCAAGCAATAGCAAACGATTTGTTGAATCCTTTAGAGTTAGTATGTTGCAAACGCTGTTCTTGTTTTGCTGCTTCTATAGGAGAAAGCAATGCATCAATTACAGCAGTTCCGGAGGACAAGGGTGCAGGAAGGGCGGAATGGGCACGGATATGGGTAAAGAAAATGGATTCTGAACGCCGCCGGAGGGATCGTTGTACCTGAAAACACAATGTGTCAATATCTGTCTTAAGAGGTATAGGCATCGAACCCTGAGGAAGCTGCAGACAAGAGAGAACAGCATACCGGGAACCTGAAACAATGTTAACAGGGAGCTGAGGAAACCCTTGCAGAAGGAAAGAAACAGCCCACAGCTCAGCAGGCTGTACAGACGAGAATGAATGGGGAAGGACTTTAGAACGTTGAAAGGTCCAATATCCAGCGGTGTTTCTTTTTGCCTCAGTAAAAACTGTGTGTCCCTTAACTGGAACATCTGAAATCGGAGATTGAGATATCACGGGGTTAGTTCGAAGAAAATCCATCAGTTTAGATGACGGATAGTGGTTAGAAAATGAACCACGAAATGAAGCAAGGGACATCTGCCAATTTTCATCCAATTGGAAACATACAGCTCTCTGAGCATTCGTTAATTGCGTAACAATCTGGTGTGGAAGATCCGCCCAGGGTTTCTGGTGTTTTAGGTATTGTATTTGGAGACAGGAGGGGGAGGGGAAGGCAGAAGAGGCAAGTTGACAGCAGGAGGCAGAGAAAGAGAATTAGCAGTTTTAAAGTTTGTGAGCTGAGACAGAGGAGTAGACCTAAGGTTTGTTAGGCAGTCTATACCAGTCTGGAGAAGACAAGGAACTTCCCCGAAACAAAAGGAGTTTCGGCAGCTGCTTGGGCATCTTCCTTAAAGTCCCTGCCTTGGACCTACAGTCCCCGAGGGGTACTCACCCCTTCGGGTTCGTTCGCGCTCAAACCCCACGTTGGGCGCCAGATATTGCGGACGAAATGACACAAAGACAAGACACACACAAAAGACAGACACAGACACAACTGCGGCCGGAGGTAAAATTCTACGCAAGCCCCTCTTGCGGTTTATTTACTACCCTGTTAACTGGATACAAACAGAAATTTAGAAGCTGCATTACGTTACCAAATACAGGCAAGTAGCCAAACACATTTCAAGGACAGGGGGGAGCAAAGGGGGGAGGCGACCACAACATGTTTCCTACGAGGCCTGCTCACAATTGCAGCCTCCTCCTTAGTTCTAAGGACGGCATGTTCCCTCGTGTGAGAGCGGATCATTGACCTTGGATACTGTATGCAGGCCCCTCGGCAGAACATCCTGTTTGAGGCATGATCTGCCCAGGCAGAGAGTCCCGTTGGCAGGCACATCTCCGCGTCCCTAACCACGCCTTCTTGTGCTCACCGTCGTGCTCCACACTCCTGAAGCAGTAGGCACAAGGTTTGGTCTGCCATCAGCATATTCAAGTTGAAGAAATAGTACGGATGGGTCACAGGGGCCAAGTGGGAGAATTCCTTGCTCCACAGAGTGCACAAATCACAGAACCGTGGCTATTCCTCCTCATGCCAGAGCTGTTAGCCTTTCAGTGTTCCAAGAAGTTACATCAGAACAGCCATTCAAATGCAGGGGCTATTTCCTACAAAGTTCAAAAGCCAAATAAATGATTGCTGTTTCTGTCATGAAGTTCTCTGAAGTTGGTTTTATCTCAAAATAAACAGAAATTCAAAAATTACTTTGGCTCATTAGGTGATCATCTACTTAATCTAAATATGCCTTCCTTACCCTACAATTTTTAGTTACTCTTTTAGAGTGTGAACCACAGGGAGGCAAGTTTTATTCATTCCTAATTATTAGAGCCCACAATGGTGTCTTCAGAAAACAGTAAACACTTTGATTTGGGGGATAATTCCTTCTGGAAACATGCCTGTAATCCGAAGCACTTGTCTGTCTAAGCAAACTTCAAGAACCATTGGCTCCGATGGGATCCTGTGACGTTGGCATCATGTACTACTCCTACTTCCAAACATCGCTCTTTTGTCAAGTTACTAGAAATGTTTGCTCGCCTTGCAGAACACTTGCAGAAGAAGTTCCTTGCTCTCCAAGGTTTTACTAACTTTATTTTTTAAATAGTTTTTTCTTTCTTTTGAGAGAGAGAGCAAGGATGGAAGTGGGAGAGAGACAGAGAGAGAGTGGGAGAGAGAATTCTAAGTAGGCTCCATACTGCCAGTGCAGAGCCTGACACAGGGCTTCATCTCACAAACTGTGATATCATGACCGGAGACAAAATCAAAAGGAGATGCTTCACTGATGGAACCATCTAGATACCCCCAGAATCGATCTTGATGCATTAATAAGTGAAAAGTCAATTCTAGCTGGCATCTTCTCTTCATTTTTCCAAGAAAGGAAATTTCTTCCTTTCTTTCAGAAAACATGCTTTTTCTTTCTAGCACTAGGCAAACACCAGCTCTAAAAATTTTTCAACGTGTCTTCCAATACAGATATATATTAAGAATTACAATGTCAGTGATTGAACTGTACACTCTATCCCTATAAAATGTCAAGTTGTTACAGTTCACCTAGTAATTATTACTATTTCCTGATGCCCTGGTGATCGCCTTGAGAAGTACACATTTTGAGCATTCAACACATTTAACTCTCTGCTGGAAACATTTCGACTAGTGGAAAGAGCAAACCGCGAAATCATTAAAGCCGTTATTTTTTCTTATGTGTCAAAGCAATTCACCATGAGAAAGTAGTTGATCACAGTGAGGATCATCCTCACTAATTTCTCTTTCACAGAGTGTTTTCACCATGTAAGGAAAACATTCTCTAGGAGAGAAAGCATACAAGTTCTAATTTACATGATATGAAAGCTTCACACGTATATTTAGCTGTAGGTGAAGAGAATTTCAAGATGAAGTCGAGGGAAAGGCCATGTCAGAATATTCAGAGATGTTCACAATTTTGACCCTACGATGAAACATGTATCCTGGAAATAGGATGATGAGAACAACAGGAAATGAAGATCATTAAATCAGATATTAACGATTTGTTGCAAGGCTTTTAATTTCCTTATCAACCCGAGTGATTATGTCTTCCACGAAAAAATAAAATCAAATAAAAATCAGAGATTGGAAGATTCGCCAATCTCACAAGGTCACTTCTTCACAAATTAATCTGTAGAATCCATGCAGTCTTCATTAAAGCCTAGCAAGCTATCAGTAGACATCAACAAGCTAATTCTAAAGGTGATCTGGAGAGGAATAAGACCCAGAATACCCAACACAATAGTGAGGGAAAAGAATGAAGTTAGGACACTGACATTCCCAGACGTTAAGGCTTACATTAAAGGTATCATTGTCACATAGTGTGATAAGGCGAAGGAATAGACAAAATAGACCAATCGAGCAGAAGAGAGAATCCAGAAATAGACGCACAGAAGTAGAGTCAACAGATCTTTGATGGAGGGCAAAGGCAAGAAAATGGAGCCATGACAGTCATTGCAAAAATACTGGGGAACAAGTTGACCATCAAAGCAGAAAATGAACCTCGATACAAGCCTTACCCCCTTCATCAAAGTAATTCCAACTGGATCACAGACTTCTATGTGAAATGCCAATCTTTAAAACTCTCAGAAGAAAACAGAGGAGAAAACCTAGATGATCTTGGGTCCGGTCATGGCGTTTGAGATAAAATACCAAAACCATAATCCATGAGAGAAAGACCTGATAAGTTGGATTTCATGAAACTAAAAAGTTTTTCTTCAGGAAAGACACTGTCGAGAGGATGAAAAACAAGCCAAACTGCGAGAAAACACTTGTAAAAGACAAGTCTGAAAAAGGGTAGTTGTCCACAATCGAGAAAGGACTCTTAGAATAACCACAAAATCAACGACCCAATGAAGGAATAGGCCACATTTCTTCATAGACACCTCACCAGAGGAGGTGGCGACAGCAAACACGTAAGTGTATGCATTGGTGTTCCACATAATGTGACATCAAGGAAATACCAAGGAAAACAGCAATGAGATGCTACTATGTACCTATTACAACTACCAAAATCCTAAACACTGACAACACAAACCACTGGTGAGAATGGAGAGCAAAGGGAACTCACATTCATTATGAGTGGCAATGCAAATGGCACGGCCACTCTGGAAGAGACTTTGGTGGTTTCTTACCGAACTAAATACCCTTTTACCATATAAACCATACTAGTCATTTTGCTCTGTGGTATTGACCGGAAAAAGCTGAACGTGTGTTTACACAAAAACGTACACATGGGGATGTTTCCAGCAGCTTGACTCGCAGTTTCCAAAACCTAGAAGTAATCAAGGTGTCCTTTCAGGAAATGAATGGATGGATACATAAAACATGGTATAGCCAGATAATGAAATATTAACCAGGACTGCAAATAAATGTGTGGGGTGCCTGGTGGGTCAGTCAGTTAAGCATCGGACCTTGATTCCAGCTCAGGTCATGATCTCATAGTGGTGAGTTCGAGTTGTGCACTGGGCTCACAGCTCGGAGCCTGGAGCCTGCTTCGGATTCTGTGTCTCCCCCTCTGCCCGTCCCACGCTCACACTAGGTCTCTCTCTCAAATAAATAAACATTGAAAAATTCACATGAAATAAAAAATAAGAAAGCAAATAGGAAAAGATGCATCTCTCAAATACAGAAATAACCCCACAAACAAATGAACTATCAATCTCTGTATGAAACAGTATGGAAAAAACTTAGATGTGTAGTAGTCACTGAGTGCATCCTCAGTAGACATCAACAGTTACTAACGGTTCTTCTACAACGAAGTGCAAGAACACAATCTGAACAATCTACCTATTTTCTGATTCTAACTCGATGGCTTTCTGGAATAGGCAAAACTAGAGACAATAAAGGATTCGTGGTTGCCAGAGTTTGGGGGAGCAGCAGGGATGGATCGGAGAGAACAGAGATTTGAAGGGCACAGAAACTACCCTGTATGATACGATGATGGTGAGAACATGTCTTCTAACTTTGTCTGTACCTACAAAATGGAAACCACCAAGACTGAACCATAGTGTGAACTAGAGTCTTAGGGTAATTATGATATGCCACTCTAACTTCCTCAACGGCAACCGATGTACTGCTCAGGCAGGCAGGTCTTCCTGACGTGGGAAAGCCATGCAGGTGTGAGAGCAGGGGTCAATGAGAAATCACTGTACTTTCCCTTCCCCTTTGCTGTGAACCTAAAACTTCTGAAAAATATCAATTCCATCTAGAGGTACCTGGGTGGCTTAGTCATTTGAGCATCTGACTCTAGATGTCGGTTCAGGCCATGATCTCACAATTTGTGAGTTCAAGCCCCGCATTGGGCTCGGTGCTGATAGTGTGGAACACGTCTCTCTCCCTCTCTCTCCTGCCTGTCCCCAACTCACATATTCCTTCTCACTCTCTTTCAAAATAAATAAAGTTTTTAAAAAGGTAAAACATAAATTCTATTTAAAAAATGCCTGTACCGATCCAAATATAAAAATCAATACAATGCTTAGCTGGCAAACATTTCGCATATTCGTTTCTCCCTGAGAATTAAAACAGGTCTAGGATTGGTATTCTGCAAATGGTTGAAGTAACGGTGGAATCAAAAGAATAAGAAGATTTATGTTACCTATCATCCGTCTTAGCTACAAAAAGAGAGCTAACATAGATCAAAAAGGAAAGGAAATTAAAGCTATTAATCGGATTGTATACAAAATAAACATATCTGTGATTAGGAAATGAATTGAAATATAAACATGAAGCTACTGGACAAAATGGGTGAGGTCTGGGTCTGCATGGAGTCCGTTCTTACTCCTGCAGAATAAAGACCTGAAGTAATTACCAGGAAGGTTGGACAATAGATCAGGCCTCCAAGTTTCACGTCAATGCCAGGAGGAAGATGAGCCCTGCTTCAGAAAGAGACTAAGAAGAGGAGTACAAATGCGAACAAACGATCAGTCTCAAATAACTCTGGATGCACATCAGGGTATGGAGAGATGTAGGAGAAGAGCTTGGCATTCTTCAAGCATCGCAATGGAAGCTAACATCCCTCCAGACCCTTGACTGTGTCCGGAGAGTCCTCTGCAAAAGAGTGGTCACGTCCAATTGCCACTGACACAGAGACAGAGGTTATAAAGTGGGTGAAACATTCCTAACCCATGGGTTATGGTTGTGAAAATAGGAAGGAACTGAAATCGTTCACAACAATTTAAAAAACATTTTGAATTGATTTTTGAGAGAGCGCACTAGCAGGAGAGGGGCAGAGAGAAAGGGAGACAGACAATCTGAAGTGGGTTCCGTGCTGACAGCAGAGAGTCCTATGTGGGGCTGGAACTGAGGAACTGTGAGATTATGACCTAAGATGAATTTGGACACTTCACCAACTGAGCCACCCAAGTGCCCTCAAATCATATGAAAAAGCGTGACTTCCCTGGAAATAAAGTCCTGTTCAAAGAAGACCATTTTTAGTCATGTCCTCACAATGCGAAGGTCATTGTGTTAAGGTCATCAATTGATTGATGACAATAGTCTACAGAAGACGGAATAATTCGTTGCATTTCCTCTCAGGCAAAGGCGAAAGACATGATTTCGATGGGAGAAATTGCCTAAGGTCCATCGAATTAAAAGTCAAGGTCCACGACCTCTGAGTATTTTCAGCTTCTAGGGATCACGTGATACCACATACTCTTCCAGGATTTCCCCCATGCTAATCTCCTTCCTATGTCCATTTTTTGCTTTCTCCAGTCATTTTCTCCCTTTCTGTTCCTCCTACATACATAGTATCTCCTCCCATTAAAAGGAATCACTCCCAAATACTGTGCATTCCCCTTCCTTGTCCCACTGCCTAAACCATCTCTCAGCTACTTTCTAACTCTAGTGTCAGTAGGCAAAGATCACTAGGTTCTTAAAACACTGAGTGAAATGAAAATACAACTTTCCTTGTCCTCAGGCACTTGATTTTTCTCATTTCCTTCAAAGTATCTTAAAACAGGAATCTAGGGGCACCGGAGGGCACATTTGGTTGAGCATCCAACTACTGATTTTGGCTCAGATCATGATCCCAGGGTCATCCGATTGATCTCCGCATTAGGATTCATGTTGAGCATGGAGCCTCCTTGGGTCTCTCTCTCCCTCTCTCTGTCCCTCTCCCCTCTTCACATGACCACTCTCTAAACAAATAATTAAAATAGATTAATGAATCAATGAATTCATGAAAAGAACAATAATCTAAACTCAACATCTCCAGATCCTCACCTCAGACCCTCACCTGCTCATAGACTGCAGAGCTGAGAACCTGTGTTATTTCTGCAAATTTGGTCAGATGCTACAGAGGTGCGCTAGCATCAGCGTCACCTTCTTTTGCTTCATTTTTTAAGAAATTCGTTTTTTTTAAGTGGATGTATTTATTTTGAGAGAATGAGAGCACAAGGAGAAGAGGGACAGAGAGAGAGGAGAGAGAGAATTCCAAGCAAGCTCCACACTGTCAGTGTGGAATCTGATTCAAGACTCAATTCATGAACTGTGAGAACATGACCTGGGCTGAAACCAAGAGATAGACTCTCAACCACTTAGGCCACCCAGGTGCCCCTCGTCTACAACTCTTAAATGTACCACTGGTCATGTCAATGGACTTCCTTGCCGGTTCTGAGCTATACACCTTATCATTTGTTCCTTTTATACCGGTCCTCCTATTATACAGATCTATGTACTGTCACACTTCCACTCTATCTATCTATCTGTCTATCACGTATCCACCCACCCATCCATCCTTCCATGCCTCCATCCATCTATCCTTCCTCACCGTGTCTGAGCATGTGTGTGTGTGTAGATAGAAAGTTATCCATATGTGAGTAGATAGATACAGATGCAGAGGTCTTCATATAACTTGGACCCCACTTTCCCTATGTGCACACTTTCCCATGAAGAAGATGAAGCTAATAATATCCAACTTTGGTGACTGCAAACTGTTTCCAGGTATGGTTCTTTTCAGCGTCAGTATTGTCTACACATATCCAGAAATATCACATCCAAGGTATTCAATATCAAGGGCACCTACGTAAACACAATTTTAATCATTATGATTTACTTCTATTTCGAGGAAGTGACATTTTCAAAGGTCAACTCCCCTTAAAGTTGTCGAGTTTCCAACGAGAAAGTCACTTTCATTTTTTGAGAGCACATCTCATGTTTGGTAATGATCTGTGACTTATAATGTCCACTACGTGCGTGTCTTGTGAATAGACACACTTAGGAAAATGCCACATCTCAGTGTTTAGTTTGGTTCGGTTTGGTTTTAGGACCCCAGAAAACGCCACCTCACTGGGTAGAGATTTCTGTGTGTGTGTGTGTGTGTGTGTGTGCGTGTGTGTGTGTGCGTGTTTGCATTTATTTCATTGCCCAGAAGACAGGAAAGGTCAAGAGGGTTTGCCTCCTCCTGGGCCATGTGTGGTGGTCCCTGGTCGCAGCCATTCAGTGGAAGACAAGTCCTCTGCCGCAGAATTCATTTCCTGGACCTCCTCTGCAAACACGCTCATTCCTGCTGATGGGGAAGGTAAGGAAAACAAACAGGTGGGGTCTGAGTACGGACAGGAGGTAGAGCTGAGCTGCTTGGCCCAAGCCCTATATATTTGACTCTCCCCTGAAACGGAGAAAAGGGTTTCAGGGCAGAGACACTGGACTGAAGCCCCCTTAGAGGAAGAGAAAGGGTGAGATAAGATAAGACACAGCTCCTCATATGAACACTGGGATTTCAGTGCGTCCCGTAGAGCACAGGGCTGGTGTGGGCATTTCATCAGAACCTTCCCCCTCAGATGAGCATGAGCTCGTATCCTCACATACACTGCCTCATCTATATCCCTTCCTGCCAGGTATGGTCCCGTTTCTCCTTCCTTTGACGTTTTCTCCCAAACTTACTGCCTTCATTCCTCATTCACCTTCCTATGTTCTAATAGCATGGTGTCAGTAGACCATGCTATTAGAGTTGTCTAAGCGGGCTCCGACAGGTCCAGGGGATGGACGGATGGACGGTATCGGCGAGAGAGAGTGTGAGAGCCCCGAGATTCTTTCTAATTACCAGACAGGCATCTCTGTCCTGTCGGTTTTTGGTCTTTATTTAAAAGTTCAGCAACAACACGAGTCAGAGAAAAGAATTTCTTACAGTGGGAGGCCATCGGTGATCTCATTTGCAGACTGATTCCGACCAAGGAAGTAACAGAATGTTCCTGGTGAAAAACACGATAACATACAAGTTCAGTTGTATAGAGATAAGCTAGGAGTTATTCTGTCTGGCTCTCAAGAGGCTTCATGTTTCTGAATTGGTTTCTTTGTGGAAAGTATCATGGGGGCCCTACATCTGTAAGGCTTTGCAGCTGGGTTTATGTTTAGCTACTCGTATGTATCCTCATCCCAGTTGCCAGTGTAAGGGAGGGTGTTTGTGGAATAAAGGCCTTGCGGACGGGACTGCCAGGTTTCACCGATTAGCACAGATATATGTAGTAAGTGTGCTCTGCCTTTAACCCCCAAATAGGCTCTTTGACTCGTGGCCAGGCTCACTTGTAACTCTTGTCTTCTTAACCCCCGTAATTAGCTAAGCCTTGGGTCTGCAAGACCCACAGGAAGAGGCTTTTACAATGGCCCATAGAGGTTTCATCTAACATCTCTTTTCTAAAGGCAGGGATATGCTTTTCCTTATGAGGAATCTGTACTCAGAATATGGGTCTGACATGGACTATTGTGAGGCCTGGGCAATCCCAGCAGGCTAGTATCCACCATGAGCCATTAGTAGCAGAAAGAGATTCCAGTGTTCATTTCTCATGGAAGGAGCTGCAAACACTGTCATGTCCTTGCTGTGACGGCCATCCAGACAGGCCATTGTGGCTCCCGGCGTCTCCCCCTTTTTTAGCATATATTTCCAAAAGACTGTAAAAGACACAAAGGACAATTTATGTGTCTCCAAGGATCAGACCGATGTTTAGAAGAAACAGAAGCAAAATGACGGAAAAAATTATACAGTCCATCTAGACGGGACACTGCTACCTGGGAAGGAAAAACAAAAGGTAGGAAAACAACGTGCCGCAGACAGAGGTCTGTTCTCATAATCACAAAGGGAGAGGTTCCCATAGTAATTTCTGGCACAGGGTGCAACCTTCATCCCAGGGCCTGAATAAGGGCAGAGTTGCTTTCGATATTGATTCACAAGGTACCTGCAATAGGAAGCTGAAAGCGCAAACCTATGTTAGGTAATCATGGATTCTATTTGGATAGAGGGCATGCCATTTAGGCCAGACATGTTGATGGGCCCACCGGGCTTTTCTTAAGTCATCTAGCAGGCACTCATCTTCAAACTCATGAATTACCTGTGCTTGCAGGTTGGGAATGATGGGAGAGGTCACCCCAAACATGATTTCAAAGGGAGTTCATCCCATCTGGTAGGAGGAATTGCCCACCCTATAGAGTGCAAAGGGGAGGAGAGCCTCCCAGTCACCGCCAGTCTCCTAGGTCAATTGAGTTAAGGTCACTTTTAGGGTTCTAGTTATTATTAATATATATTTTTCTGTATCTCTCCTGAACGCTGGGATCTGTATGCACAATGTAATTTCCAATTAATCCCCAGGGCCGTGGCTAAATTCTCGCTTACATTGAACACAAATGCAGGTCCGTTGTCTGACCCTATCATGTGAGGATAACCATACCTTATGAAGATGTGTTTGAGGAATTTCTGTGGCCACAATTTGGGCAGTCTCCTGTTTGGTTGGGAGCGCTTGCTGGGCGGTGGTTGCTCAGCACCTTGGTAGGCATCCTTTTTTCTCAAGGGCCGTTACTTTTCTGTGGAGATCCCGGAGCTGGACATCCACAACGACGAGGAGCTCAACAAGCTGCTGGAGCCAAGGTGAAAGCCCGCATCTGGTGTTAGCGGCATTTCAGGTAGGCCATCGAGTGCGGTATGGTTGGCGATGGGTGAGTGCGCCGCGCAGAGGCTGCAGGTTCGGCGGGGTCAGCCCAGGAGGTCTTCCTAGGGCTTCACTTAAGGCTCTGAGGACTTGGGAGTGGCAAGGGTGTGGGCGGCCTGCTCAGGGCCCAGGCGGGGCAGCTCCCAAACCCTGATGTCCCTACTACGCGTTCCTTAGAATGTTGAGCCCAGTGCTCATTAGGAACTCGGTGGATTTCTTTCATTTTTTTTAGGTTTACCTTGGGTTCGGGGACGGATGTCGAACCCTGTTTCCCCTAGTCACTGTTATCTCCCTTTACGAGAATGGGAGCTTTAGACTTTTTCTTGGGGCAATCCTTGGCCCAATGTCCTTCTTCTTTGCAGTAGGCGCATTGATTTTTGCCCCGGCGTGGGCGCCTTTTGTGCCGCTGCAAATTCTCCTAAAGTTCTACTCTGGAAGCCAGCTGCCTAAGGTGTCTTTTCCGGTCCTCTGGATCAGCAGTTGCCAAGAGTAGGATCTTGACTAGACCTTGGATTTATCTGTTTTCACATTTTAACTGTTTATCTTCTCCACTTTCCCTGGGGCTATATACCCTTTCTGCCACGACCACTAGATCTTGGAAGTACTCTCTCTCTCTGTCTCTTTTTTTTTTGTCGATCTAACTTTTAAAGTTTTCTCTGAATGTTGGGGCGCCTGGGTGGCTTAGTCGGTTAAGCATCCGTCTTTCGCTGAGGTCATGATCTCGCGGTTTGTGGGCACGAGTCCCGCGTCGGGCTCTGTCCTGACTGCCAGCTCAGAGCTTGGAGCCTGTTTCAGTCTGTGACTCCCTCTCTCTCTGACCCTCCCCTGCTCACGCTGTCTCTCTCTCTCCTAGAAATAAATGAAACATTAAAACAAATTTAAAAATACAATTTTCTCTGAATGTTGGTGGCGGATTTATCGATCAAAGCTATGGCCATTACAACTAGGTTTGCTGGTACCTCAAAATGCATAGTGTGTACTGCCAGAATGTCTCTATTATACTGTTAAGAAATGCTGTGAGGCTTTCCTCTAGTGTCTGACAATGTAGGCTTGTGAGCCGCAGCCTTGAGACCTGCCAATAGAGTCTGGCAGTAGACTTAGAAACTCTCCTTACCTTTAGCTGTGTTGTAGTCCCAATGCGGCCATGTCAATGGAACTCCAGCATTCATTGGTGCTTCGTAGCCCCTGCAAAGAGGAGGTTGCAAGCTGTGATGGATAAACAAAGGTAGAGGAGGCCTAAATAGCCTGAATCTGTTCATGAAGCGTTTCGACATCAATGCTAAACTTTTAATGATTCCAAATACCAAGGAAGTGGTTTTGGATATTCTCCCAAATGTGGGTGGTAACATTATGTTGGAAGGGAGTGATACAGATCCATCTCGACTCGTTGTGACATGGAAGAGCCAATGGAGATTTTAGAGAATGTAATTCATTTCCTAGAAACAGTACTGTCTCTTCTAAGGCATTAAGCTTCGTGTTCAATATCCTGTCAATGATTTCTTGAGTGGCCAATGCAAAAGAGACATTTCTAGTTGATTGATCAATGTGTTGGGGTGTATGGACTTCCTGGAAAAGGGGGACCGTAGTGGAAGCAGCCACAGACCCTAGGATGGCAATCATTGCAGTCATGCCCACTATCTGGTATGTGAGAGCATCATGGATCGCCTGAAAGACCAGTAAGTCATAATCATCCAAGTAAGGAAAGGGGAGTTGAACAGAATCTTCCATTGAAGGTGCCCTGCTCGTACACATTTGGTCTGGATTAGAGACAACTAGTACCAATATTACATAAGAGGATGGAGAGTATCAAGAAGAGTTTTTTTTTTTTCTGTTTACCCAGCTTTCTGAACACAGAGTAAGGACAGTTAATCTTATCAGACTTGTGATAACCCAAGCTTCTGTCGTGCGTAGACCAGCCAGCTTCCCAGGTGTGGCTGGAGCAGGGCTGGGGATCTCAGGGGTCAGTGTCCTCTGGAGCATCAGTTTAAACTGGTTGACTGCATTGGGATTACCTCACCAGGCTGACGGTTCTTCTGAGGTGGCCTACTTAACTCCAGGGCGATGGGTTCATGGGGTGATGCCTGAAACTTGGAGATCTGAATCCTTCGGTTATATACGTGATGTACACCTCTTAGTCTTTGAAAGGGGTGAGTGACCCCCATCCTTCGAATAAACTAGATATTCTGGGTTTATTCGGGGTGGGATAAGGGAGGATATTATTTGCATATGGAAAGATCCATCCAGTGTTCCTGTTCTTTAACGTATTCTGTTTAGAAACAGGAGGCAGAGCAGAAAGCAGAAGAGGCAAGGTGACAGCAGGAGGCAGAGAGACAGAAGTAGCAGTTTAGAATTTTGTGAGCTCAGATAGAGGAGTAGACTTACGACTTGTTAGGCAGTCTATGTCAGTCTGGAGAAGACAAGGAAGTTCCCTGTAACAAAAGGAGTTTCGGGAGGTGCTTGGGAATACTCCTTAAAGTCCCCGCCCCGAGGTAGACTAACCACAGTTGGCTCCAATTATAGGCTTTTTGGGACTTTAAGGGTGCCCACCTGTGGAGCCATAGAATGGAACCCAGCAGGCAAGCCAGACCCAATTGCATCTTCACATTGACATACCAGAGGGGATTCTATTCCCTCCCACAGAAATCCTACAGGGAAGACTAAAAACAAGGACAAGGACAAGGACAAACAGGACAAAACAGATACAGAAGTGGCCACAAAACAGGTTGATGAGGTTGCTGAAGGGCCGAGCGACGTCTCGGTGTGCCCTGGGGGAGGGAAATACCTGTGTCCAGCCTTCCTTGTAATCCCCAGACAGAGGCACATGTGCATTCAGAATCCACATGATAAGCTGATGTACCTCATGTTTTCCTAATCAGAAACATGGGAGTATTCCATGGACTCTTGGAAGGCTCCATATGTCCTTCATTAAGCTGTTGTTCTGTAAGTTGTAGTGCTGCCATTTTTGAGAAGGGCCATTGTTCTCCCCAAACAAGAGTGCCTGACTTCCAAATTATTGGGTCAGCAGCAACAGGAGCAATGGCCCCTTCTACAAGTTTGGCTAGCCAATCCCCTTTTTGGGTTTTATAGTTCTGGAAGTTATTAGACCCTGTTGTGATTGGTCCAACCTTTTATTGCGATGAAGCCGCGTCTGTACCATGTGATTAGTGGTCTTCCCATCTGGGGTGTAAAGTAACATTCCCATGTGGGATGAAATGTCTCATCCCCATAAAGTAAAAGGGATGGAAGGAATAACATAAGGACAAAAAGTTCCTGAATTGTGTTCCTCATCTGATCATTTTAGGATGTGAGACCTTTTTGCCCTATTAGAAGCCTGTCTTTACCCAAGAGAGTATCAAGAGCATACTGAGTTGGCCAAGCCGAGGGCCAGTCTTTTCCTGCCATGCAGGAGACATCTTCTCCGGTGTCTAGGAGTCCTTGAATAGGAACTCCCTGAACCTGCAATACTTTCATGGGCCTAAAGGCTTTTGTCTCCTGCATCCAAACGGCCTTCTTGCTAGAGCCCAAATTTCCCTCTCCTCTGGGCGCATCAGTGGCATCCTTTCCTAGGTGAGAATAAGGCAATATGAGGAACTGGGCAAATCTATGATTGTTAAAAATGTGCTTGGTGGACGGAGGAGGAGAGATCAACACCTAGATCTCTCCCTGATAACCAGTATTAACTACCCCAGGGATTATATGGATCCCCTGAAGGGAGATGGAGCTCCGTCCCAGTAGGAGCCCCACTACCACAGGGAGTAGGGGCCGCTTTCCACCGGCGGGAATAGTTCCAGGTGGCGAATCTCGGGTTAGTATTGTGCTGGTGGTGCAACGGTGGTTCAATACTGCGCTGCCTGGGGTTACTCTTTAGAGCTCAGAGAGTGACTGAAATTGGCGAAGGGTTGAGCGGGCTGAGTGATGTTGCCCCTATTTGTGTGGGAGCCTGAGGCTGGCCCCTCAATCCGTTTCCCTGGTCCTCAGATTTTTGGAGATTGGTTCCCAGTGGCTGGTCATTTTTTGTGATCTTTAGAGTTACAATCTTTGGCCCGGGGAAAGCCCTTTTCACACCTAGGGCATAGAGTCCTGGGGCCGTTGTTATTGTTGATCACCTGAGGAACACGTGCAGTTGCCAGAGAGGTATTTGCGTTTTCTGAGGGGTAGTCCCTACTAAAATGTCCCACTTGCCCACAACAATAGCAATGAAACCTTGAGGAAGGATGTTCACTCTTAGTACCTCCGGACTGCCCTAATAACTTGACATATTGCAGGTATGTTTCTCCCTTTAAAGCTGCTGCAATAGCCATGCCCTGCATAAAGGCAGGACTTCCATTTGCACATTGTTTGACATAATCAGTTAAGGTGTGAGCTTTTCTTATGGGTCGACGTAAAGACTGGCTGGTAGAAGAGCCATTTTCAAGAGCTAGCTCGTTACTGAGAATCTCTGCTGTTTCATCATTAGTTATCACTTTTCTACCAGCTTGGATGAGTCTAGATACAAAATCCTCATAGCTTTCATCCGATCGTTGTCGAATTTCTCCCAGGGTAGCGGCCCTGCCTGTTGTAATTGGCAAATCTCTCCAGGCATTCCAAGTACCATCAGTGACTGCAGTAAGGTGACGTTGTCAAGATACATTGGAGCTTGAGCAGTGTCAAAATCACCCTCACCTAGCAGTTCATCGAGGGCAATGTCTCTCCTATTCGTTCTTATATTTATGGCCACCCTTTTTCTAACGACGTCTTCATATTCTGCTTTCCATAGGAGGTATTGGCCTCCGGACACGCATGTTTTGCAACTTGAATCCAGTCAGAAGGTGTCATCCAGCGGGATGCCAAGGCCTCTAACAATGCGAATGTCTAGGGGAAAGTTGCCCATTATCGGGACAGGCAGTTTTTAGTTCCTTAACAATCTCATAGGGAAGAGGTCCCCAAGAAGGGTCCTCATAAAATTCTCCCTCGAGAGTAACGGGGAAGCAGCTCTCCTTCCTTTTCCGCCTGCCTAATGGTGGCATCGAGCCCTACTCCTTTGGAGAGTGGTATGGGAGGAAGCGGCCCAGATGGAGGGGAAGTCGCTGTAGTCTGAACAGGGAAAGCCCAAGTGACTGGTGTTACGTTTGAAACCTTCAGAGTGGTGGAGATGGGGACAGTCCCTGAGTCCACTTTCTTATCATTTTAGGGGGCATTGGGCTTGAAGACTCCAGAAGTCTCTCTTGAGGGGTCTAACACGCCCTTCCAGATGGTCCATAGGGAAAAATTTTGACCGGGCTTTTTAGAAGACATTGTCTAACTTTGTCGTCAACTTTATTCCAGATATCTATATTAACAGTTCTTCCCTCAGGGAACCAGGGGCGCAGGTTTTGAAGAAAACATAAAAATCGAGGATTTGTTGAGAGGATGCCTTTGCCCCTTGTTTGGTCAGCAAATTCCGTATTCAATCTATAAGGGTCTCCTTTCCTTAGACTCTTTATGGCCCATAACTTCTCAAAAAGAGTTCTTTGAATATCCACCAACTAACCCTACTGATCTTATGCAGGGGGGTCCGCGGAACCCTACGGTGGAATCCTAACCTTCCCGACTAATTCAATGAAAACAACATAGTTTCAAGAGACTACCTTCAGGTCCCTTTGTGGGTGCCACTAGGTCGGAGGGCAGCTCCGACAGGTCCAGGGGTCCCTGAAGGTGGACGGTGTCGGCGAGAGAGAGTGAGAGAGCCCCGAGATTCTTTCTGATCACCAGGCAGGCATCTCTGTCCTGTCAGTTTTCGTGCCTTTATTGAAAAGTTCAGCAACAACATGAAGTCAGAGAAAAGAATTTCTTACATGGGGAGGCCATCTGTGACATCAATTGCGGAATTAATCGGACTCAGGAAATAACACAATGTTCTTAGTGAAACACACGAGAACACACAAGTTCAATTGTGTATAGATAAGCTAGGAGTTATTCTGTCTGGCTCTCGAGAGGCTAAATGTTTCGGAATTGGTTTCTTTGGGGAAAGTATCATGGGGACCCTTAATGTGTCAGTCTTTGCACCTGGGTTTCTGTTTAGCTAACCTTATGTATCCTCATCCCAGTAGCCAGTGTAAGGGAAAGAGTTTGTGGAAGGCAGGCCTTGAGGAAGGGATAGCCCTGTTTCAATAATTAGCACAGATATATATAGTAAGTGTGCTCTGCCGTGAACCCCAAAATAGGCTCTTTGTCTCGGAGCCAGGCTTAATCGTAACAGGAATATGATTTTCTATTCTGGGTATCTGTATTCAGTATATGGGTCTGACATGGACTACTGTAAGAGTGGTCAATAGCAGACGGAGAAAACAGTTTTCATTACTCATGGCAGGAGCTGTGCAAACACTGCCATTTCCGTGCTGTGACTGCCGTCCAGAAAGGCCGGTGCGGCTTCAGGCAAGAACCTGGCTGATCAAAAGAGAGGCCCAGGAACTAGCTTCAGGAGTGCCGGCCATCTGACTGCTAAGAACCCGAGTTCGTCTTGGGGGACCTACCCCTCAGAGACAAAAGGGGAGCCTGATCACCTCCCAGAGTTGCACTAGTGAGTCCACAGGGAAAGTGGAAGGAAACGGCAACTCGAAGGCACTGTCTGTAGGGCGGTGGGCTGGAGTCCTTGTGTGAGTATGTGTGACGAAGATGAACAACGGGAAGGTGCGGACCTGACCAAGGGCCGAAGCGAGCGTTGAGTCCCGATCCGCGGTCCCGGGGCGACCTCATATGGCTTCAGTCGGCGTCAGACTTCCTCAAGGGAGTCTGTTCCGGGCCAGGGATTGAAACTAAACCCGCCAATGCAAAGAGGGGCCTGAAATATCTCCGAGAGGAGAGCGCCCGGAAACGGACAAAGCGGGTGTGCGTCCTTGCCAACCTGGGCCCCCTCCTTCCCTGGTCTTCCCCTTCTTGTGCGTAAAAGTCGTCTGTCAGGGGGAGGAAATGGGTGGAAAGCAGAGGGAACCGACTTCCCTAGAGTGTCTGTGGAGGCATTTCATGAAGGGGTATTCAGGAAATTATGGTGTCCAATTAACTCCTGTAAAACTCCGCACATTCTATGAAATTAACTGGCCGTCTTTCGGGGAGGGCTGGCCCTCTGAGGGCTCCCTGGATAAGAAACTAGCTGGCCAAAAGTTCAGAGACATTGCAGGGGACCCAGGCCACCCTGATCAATTTCCTTCTGTTGACTTCTATTGACTTAAGTGCAAGTACAGGGAATGCTCCCGTACTTGTTCACATGTACCGTCGCACCATGGAACACATAGGCACACATTCATCCGCCAATGCCGTTTACCAGCGTGGAAGACACTCACGGGAGATGTCCCCAAACCGACATACAACTCCACTAGAGACATTACACCCTCATCTTCCCAGTGACACCAGGTGCACGCCTCCAACAAAATATACCACCCCTCACATTCTGAATATCACATGTCTATATGCTTCTGTTCCCCGTATCTATATAGGAATGATCTTGTGGGCATTTTAAGACCTCCCGTCATCAGAGACGTCGGCTACCTTGTTTTGGAATGTTCTTCCCTAGAAATACTTCATTGCAATGAAGATATTATTTTCCTTGCATTCCACAAGAATTAGGAGAGTCCCCCCGTGGATTCCACCAGCCTCCTTCCCATTCCCTCCCATTTGTCATCCTAAAACATCTTTGTGCTAAGAACACCTCAAAGGAGGTTGGCTCATGAAAATATATGACGTACGTGTGCACCAGAACGGGGGGGTGGCTGTACTATCTGAGGGCGAGAACGGACTAGAGCCTGCCTCGCAGAAGACAGAAATGGAAGAACTGTCCATTTATGAAATAAGTGCTAGAAAAACCGGCCTCTCTTGAACGTATCCATAACTATCTCCTGACTGACAGTGACTCCAGCTGGAACAACGAGACCCAGGAGGAAAGGCAACAGTTGAGAGCCCAAACAGAGCTTCCCTCTCTAGAAGGATGTTTCAGGGCCAAGACGCCCTAGTGGCTGGAGGCGCAAGAAAGCATTTTCAGGTGCATGGCCTGCTGCCGCATCTTCCCCACCTTAACGGCCCTCAAGCAGCATGTGGAGCCTGGGGACAGTGAGCTGTAGCTGCCGGGTTTCCCATGTTGCCGTGACTTGGGTGAAGAGCAGGCAGAACACCGTAGAGAAGAAGACAAGGAGGAGGGAGGACAAGGAAGGCAGGAAGATAATACACAGGTGCCAGAAGAAAGAGCAATTGGGCGTGAAGAAGCCTTCATGCAAAGAAAGAGATTATTTTTCAGCCCCTAAAAGGGAGGAAGTAGAGTAGACCACACTCTCTTGAGGGGGCGTTATCGTGTCTAAAGAACCGTATGATCCAAGGTAGTTTTCTTGACACCCACCCCGTCCCCACCGCTATCACCACACCACGAGGTGGAACAGGGAGCCGTTTTCAATTATTCCCACTCTTCTGCCTAGAAGGCTAGACATTCTTTCTCTAACATGCCCGCCCACACAGTTCCTTGCCTGCTGAGCCCAACTTATTATGGAGACAGGAAATCCTAGTGCACTATTGAAACCCATAGCAGAGAACACCCACCCCTTTGGCTTTCATGAGCTTGTGTACATGGATGTGAACACACACTTCTTGTATGATGAAAGTAGAAAAGAGGGAACATGTAACAAACCATCAGAGTCCATCAGCGTGCATCAGAGACCATCAAGTACATGCACTCAAGGGTGTTTCAAAAATTATTGTACTATGAAATTTCATAGTTTTAGCAACCCAAATGCTACCAATTTTTGACCAATATAATTTGCATGTTGAATTATTTGTATGCCACTTAACACTTTATGTGTCCATTTTCAAACATCAATTTTCATTTTCCCTTGTCATCTGCCATCTTCAATCAGAGGGACCCCTACCCACAAAATAAATTAGAAAGCGTTCGTCACAGTTCATGAGGCCATAGGAGGGAAATTCAAATAGTGCCCCATTCAGATGCTGGTCTTCCTACTTTGTTGCTTTTCTACTTCTGATAGTATTAAAACTTCAAACTGCCCTATGGTATTTGGGACCCTTATATGTATATATATAGTATACACAGATGTGCATGCATATGCTTATATCTTGTGTATGTTTATATGCCTATATACATCTGTGTATTTATGGGAAGGCTGTGGGAAATTTGTCTTCGTTGCTTCATTTGTTGCCTTTGGTCAACTGTGACTCCATCGCCCTGAAGCACCTTTTCTCCCGTCCAAGTACTGACCAGGCCCGACCCTGCTTAGCTTCCAAAATCGGACGAGATTGGGAGCGTTCAGGCTGAGATGTCCGTAGACTGAAGCACCTTTTCTCAATGCATTCCATAACACAGGAAATTGGCACAAAGCGAACAGATGCTACAAGGAAAAGAGTAATAGTGTGGTCCAAAATATTTGGGGACACATCAGGAAAGCTAAGTTGAGGACAAGGAAGTACGTTTTCTTCTACAATTTACCTAAGCTTTCCATAGAATGATTTGAATGAGCAACCCCCAAGAATGAGAGTGTCTATGTATAGTTTCTCAAAGCAGGTGGAGGAGGAAGTACACGAGCTGCAGGGGGAGGCAATCTTGGGCACAGATCCAGGTTTATGCTGTCGTCACACTACATGTTTAAGGAATGAAAAACCTCTCTGGGCCTCAGTTTCCTCATCGGCCATATGATGTAGTGGATAAGAGACAGTCTCTGCAGGGAGACACACTAATCCTCAGATCCCAGAACTATCAACTTACTGGCTAGAGTTCTCAGGGAAGTTGCTCAAACCTTTCTGTACCTTGGGGATTCATTTGAAAACGAAAGAGACTAACAATTATATCTACTCCCACATTCATTGCAAGGATTCAACTGCTTAATAAATTGCCCGATACAATACCCTATGTCCTCGCTTCACGTGGTTTTCTTCCTCTCCATTTGTTTCTCTCTCAGGCCCGGGAATTCAGAATCTTTTTATTGTCACCAAGTTACCATGTTCCTTCCAGGTTTGCTTTTTGGCCTAGGATTACATCATGACAGGAACTTCTTTTTTTTTTTTTTCTTAAGACAGACAGACAGTAGAGCGTGAACAGGTGAGGGGCAGAGAAAAGGAGAAATAGAATGTGAAGCAGGCTTCAGAATCTGAGCTGCCAGCACAGAGACCGACGAGGGGCTTGACCTCAACAAACCGCAAGATCATAACCTGAGCCAAAGTCACACACGTAACTGACTAAGCTCCCCAGACACCCCACAGCATGACCTTTTTATCTCCTCATTCGAAACGCATGTTGGTTCCTGAATTGACCACCTTATTGTGTCAACACTTAGTATTTAGATACACTGAGCCCTATCGGTGTTTGATGAACTCTGCACATTCATCTCCTCCAAAGTCATACGCTGTGAAAGGTATTTAAAGAACACTGAGAATGTGACGAACGTCAGACGTCACGTGAGCCAGCAGAGTAAGTGATACCCCCAGCAAAGTCCCAGCTCTGTTCCCTGGAGCTGACCTTGTTCTCGGTCGCTTGTCTGATGTGCTTTCCTCTGGGAGTAGGCGACTTGCACTTGCCAAGGCGTTTACGGGAAAAGTAATGGCACCAAAAGAAGCAAGAAGTTCTCTTTTGGCTCCACAATGTCAGGCTTCAGTTCTTGCCTTTGTCATGAGGAGAAGCTGAACCCAGCTTTTCCAAGGCATAAGAGTTCATCGATACCTACAGACAATACAAGAAGGGAAAAGGAAGGATTCTTTGAATGATATTATATCCACTGTTAGAAAGTAGCCAAATAACTATATAACAACCCTTTGAAATCCGCTCAAGTCCAGCAATCCCATCACTTCATCTAATTTCTACCCCTGTTATCAGTATAGTCTTCCCACAGCAAACAGACAGAGTTCAGGTGTTATTATGCTTGATCCCCCAGTAACTGTTGACAGTTAGCTATTGATGGCTGCCTTGTGGCCCTTTCTTCTCCTTTGGCAGGCGTGCCAGGGTAGTGTCCCAATTTTCTCCTAGCCCAAGTTATCTCTCTGCAGCAACACACACTCCCTAGCCTATTTCAGCTCTACCTTGATATTCAACGACTACCGATACATACAGTCATTACTTCACCAAATACGATATGGTTAACTGTAGGCACTATGCTTTTGAGTCGATCTCTAGGACTTATTCATCTTCCACAACTGAAATTTGTACTCTTAGACAAAGAACTGTCCATCCATATTTCCCTTACTCCAGCTCCTTGGAAACGCCATTATGCTCCTTTCTTCTTTGAATATGACTGCTTTCGATTCATAATATAAGTACTTAATGTTGTCTTTGTCCCTCTATGTCTGATTCCACTTGGCGTATGCCCCAGTAATAACTGCTATTTAATATCTAACGATAGAAATCGAGGTCAATGGGCATGTTAGATAAGAAAAAAAGATACCTTTAAAATTTTTCATTAATTTTTTTGAGAGAGAGAACACATGCGGAGGAGGGGGAGAAGGGGAGAAGAAGGGGGAGGGGTGGGGTAGAGGGAGTGGGAGACGGAGAGGGAGGGAGGGAGAGAGAATCTCAAGCAGGGAGATTCAGAGTGGAGCCAGATGCAGGACTCTATCCCACTCTCCTGAGATCGGTTTTGAGCCAAAATCAAGTGTGTGGATACACAGCTGACTGAGTCACCCAGGTGACCTGGAAAAGATTACTTTTTAAGTCATTCTCTTTTCTCAAAGAAATGGCCTCAATTGTGACCCCCCAGCCCTACTCCAATCCATACACTGAAGCAAAAATCCCCAAAGTGATGGCTTTTAGAGATAAAGCCTGTCTAGGTAACAACATTGAAATGAAGTCCTAAAGTTAGAGCCTGAATCCAACAGAATTTGTACTTCCAATAAAAGCAAGAGACACCAGAGAAATCTCCCTCCAGGTGTGTCCCTTGGAACGGCCATGTGAGGTCACAACCAAGCTGCTTCTGCAGTCCAGGAAGAGAACTTTGGCCAGAAGCAAACTGATGGTACCTGGATCTTGGATTTCTACCCTCCTTACTCTAATAGTTTCTAGTGTTTGCACCATGCCATATGTGGCATTTTGTTATGGCAGCCCAGAGTGGGATGTGACAAACTCTTGAGAAACCTACAAGTGCCAAACTTGATACCCATTGACATGCTGTCGGGTCCTGGCATCCACTCATTGGAAGTCTGTAATCAAGAGGAAAAAGGGCCCACAGTAGCTGTTTCTAATGATCCTAGTGTTGTTGTTTTCTATATCTGGCAGCACTGAACTGATCCGGGTCAACACTTCAGGAAGAAAAGGAAGAGGTGCTTTGATGCGTTGCCTTCCAGGGAAACTTGTACCCTGATGAGTACAAACACAGTGTTATTCCTCGAGAAAATGGACATAGCTTAAAAGAGCTGGAGAATAGAATCAACTTTGAAAAGAATCAAGATGATTTTTGAGAGTGTAGCATGAAAGAGGGGAAATGGCTTGACTTGTCAGTGATGTATGAGGGACAATGAAAACTACTGATCACTTTTAAAATAAGCCTCGACAGTTGCTAAGAGCTTATCATGTGGAAGAATCGTTATTTACAGAAGAAATTTCAAACTTGACCCTTGTAAATAATATAAACCTAAGCTGCTGATGAAAACAAGAATCGCAGTTGGAGGTTATGGAAAGGATTCGTTCTGAGGATGGGTGGAAGTTAATCCATTCTTGAAAGTAGCCATGGAGAAAGCAGATCTGGCAGGTGGAAAGGCAAAGGCGAGAGCTTGGGCTCAGAAAAGGTAGAAATCAATCCCTGACCCTGAGGAGACTGTGGAGGCTTGAAAAATGAAGTGGTGGGCAAGACGGGTGGTCCAGAGAAAACACTCCAGGGGCATGAAGAGCTACAGACAGGTACTTTAGATCACGAATACATTTTTCTGAAGTCTTATGGATCATAATAACACCTTGTCCCAATTTAGAAGACATAGTTCCCATAAAGCTCTACACTTGTCGGAAAGCTGCGCTTTCCTATATATTGATATATAGAGTTCCTACTACTTGCCTAGGTTGAAGAAGCCATTGCATTCCAGGAGTTCAGCTTCAAGAAGGAGAACTAGGTGAATAAGAAGACCATTACCACTCCGTGTAGGGCTTCTTCATGGCAAAACTGCCTTTGCGCACCATTATTCAAAAAGGAAGCCAACCATGAATGATTCGTGCCCAGATCACACATTCCACTACCCCAAAATACCAACCCAAATACAAGTCGGAGGTACTGTAATGTCGGTACAGAATCATCAGGGAAGAGCATGGACTCTGGACACAGCTGTCTTTTGTGGACAGAGACTCATGAGTAGGCCTTGCTTCAATGTTCTTTCATCACTCTTGAAATTCCTAAGTTTATTTGTGAATTTGAGTTTTGTATGTCCAGGGGGATAATGAAACTTATCTCAAGGGTTTAGGCTTGGGTCATTTTTGGTCCTGTCTCCCACATCCGCCAGTTGGATTCTCTGGCTTCCCACTTTCCTGTCTCGGCCCAGCAAGGGCTGCCGCCTTGTTCCAGAACATAGGTCCCATCCTGAGTCCTGGGCTGCAGGTCCAGGCACCTGGAAAGGTGTGCACTAGATTCACCAATATCCCTATGCTAGACAGAACACTACATTAAATACCCAATAAAATCACAGGACAGGTCAAGAAACACCATGCAAGAAATGAAAAACAAAACAGAAACAGAAGCAAAACCAACTTCTTCCTACTATTTGAATGAGGGAGTCTTCCATTTTCATTGTGCACCGGACTCCACAGATGTATGGAACCAGCCCCTCGGTCCTGTGGCAGCTGTTGGCCCCAGCTAGGGAATATTGGTAAGATACTTGGCTGCTTGGGAGTCACTTTCCACATCTGTAAAAGAAAAAAAGTTCCTATCTCATTGCCTTTCTGTAGTTTGGATTTCATGGATGGAAAGCTTTGGCCCCAACCTAGGAGTCCTTTTAAGAATCAATAGTATCAGGTGTTAATTTTTAATTCAGAGATGATCTTATTCTGATTTCCTACCTGACTCTTCAATTTGCAGGCTAATACTTCAACATCGTCATTCTCTTAGGCAATTGCAAATGCGCTTTTAGAGTCTTGCTTCAAATAGTCCATGTTTTACTTTCTGGTGTCTCTTTCTACACGGAAAATCTATGTAAACTATTCCTTTATTCTTAAATCTATTGGATGGTTCTTTCTCGAAATGCAAACTGTGTTATGCAGCAAGTATATGGTCATGCTTCAGCTATAGTATAAGTTGTATCTAATGAGGATTCCTTGTGAGAAGCGCAGGAGTATTCCCAAACGCCAGATTAAAAAAAAAAATCGTTGGAAATCGGCCATCCAACTGTTCAATTAAGAAAGCGTCCTGTCACCCCCATTGGGACATAAAAACAAGGTTCTTAAATCCCGGGACACGTCTACCAACGAATATAATAAATTCAAGAAGCATCTTGAAAAGCTACATTCGCCAAGAGCTACCGGGCGCCCTCGGGACCACCTACGCAGGCCCGGTTTCCATAGGAACGTGCAGTTCTGGCGCGTAGCGCTTCACTCTGGAAGTCGTTCTCACTGAAGGACTCATTAGTTGAATGAGTAGAAAGAGTCAATCTCCCAGTTAGTCAAGCCTTGCCGCGAAAGGAAGATCGATGAGTTTTGGGCCGCAGAGCTTGCCGTAGAGGGGCGTGGCGACGCAACTGCCATTTGGCGTGTCTCACTCACGTGCTGGTCGCGCGCCTCTTCTTCCACCGACCCTGGCTCAACCGGGGAGTCTAGTCCTCGCGAACGAGGTAGGCGCCCAGCTCTGGGAACTTGCTGGTCTGCCCTTTAGTGTCCCTCACGAACGGCTCCTTTGGGGCTCCTTTGGGTCTCTCAGACGGGCGCGTGGGCCCCTGGGAGCTGGGGGAGGGAGTCCCTACGGGAAGGAGTTTCTGGACGGGCCCTGCCCGTGGAACCGGACCGCGGAGCCTGGCCACAGTCACTTCCCTCCAGGGTTCCTGATGCAAGGGGGGCTGATGCAAGGGACCTGTCTCTGGCCCTCGGGCCCCATGGAGCTTTTATCTCTGATACGTTGGGAAGGGTCCTTTAACCTTCGTATTCACGGTTCCCGTTTGTACCTCGACCCTCATGATCGCCCTTTACCCGAAAGGTTGTCGTGAGACATCCATTGGAATTCGGGAAGCGCTGGCGCAGTGCTGGGCAGCTAATCAACACTCACGAGGCATGGCCCGGCTTGTTTCGGGCGCTGCCCATGAAGGCGGGGGTGAAGCGTTCTAGCTTCGGCCAAAAGGTTGCTGATCTTCAATGAGATCGTGCCCTTTGGAAGGGTGTACGCTCAATACCATGTTTCTTACTGCAACGACTGTCCCGTGTCTCTCCTTCTATTTACAGCAAATTTTTATTTAAAAAACATTTGATGTTTTATTTATTTCTCGGAGAGAGGGATAGATAGCGTGCTTAGGGTTGGGTCAGAGAGAGAGGAAGTCACAGACTGAAACAGGCTCCAGGCTTGAGCTGGCAGTCAGCACAGAGCCCAATGCGGGGCTCGAACCCATGAACCGCGAGATCGTGACCTAAGGGAAAGTCGGACGCTTAACCGACTAAGCCACCCAGGCGCCCCCAAACATGTTTAATTAAGACTTTTTCTTTTAAAAAGTTATGTGGCCATCTAATTTATAGCCTATTGACTTTCCCAATATATCTTCCATGGAAATAAAAAGACTGCCTGCACAGGCACCTAGTATTTTCAGCTGACTTTCAGTGTCTTCTGCCTGTAATATTTTTCTTCTTTTCCAAAATTTTCCCAGGAGAAAAGCTGACATTTCTAGAAGACTTCCTGATTCTCATTTCTGAAAATGACGTTTGTTCTTCTTCAGTATGTAAAATCATCCCTTGTTAATTTGCCTTTATTTTTCTTTTAGAAAGAATCACTTTGTACTACCTCTTATTATTGATGATATGTTTTATTTTGACCAGTACTTTACGTGGACGTCAAAGGGACACTATGCAATTGACTTATTTTAGCAGCTTCCCTAACTAACTTTAATTATTGTATGCAGTTTAATTATTGTACCTAGTTTGTACCTAGAACCTGATTAATGGACCTAGGTACAGTGAGTAAAAAGTGGTGGGCAGACGGCAGGATGAAGAGCTCAAATTGAGTTACTGTCTGTTCACGTGCAGGATGGAAAAGTCCTCACTGTAGACTTTTTTTTCCCTTTCCTTTAGAACTAGAGAAAGGATGCACAATTGGATACAAAGCACCCTAGTATTGAGTGAGTACATAATTTGCAAACCTAGAGCTGAGTTTATTCCATCCATGTGTATCTTAAGGCAACAGTGAGATGCAGAATCAGAATGAGGAGGTGAAACAGTCAGATCATGTACTTGAATTCCATAGGAGGGCCAAGACCTTGATGGGAAACAGACCTATTTTTATTCCTGAGAGCACATGACCTAGAAGCTCTGTAGGACATTTCTCTCTGCCTCCTCTTAGGCCCTAAAGGTAGAAACCAAAGTGCCACAGAGCAGAGTGATTTGTCTCCCTGTGCGGCAAAAGATAAGAAGGTCAAGAACTATGTTTGTAGGTGCTTTTTGAAGTTACAGAGCTCCTCGTTCGTAATCGAGTGGGTAGTACCGTTCAGTACTTTTGACTGAAATAGAAAATCAGAGTCTGTCCACAAGAAGGAAGGGTTTTCTGTTTGGTTGTTCAACTATGCTGAGAAGTTTTTCTAGGTGGCAGCAAATGCTCAACGATTCAGTGGTAGATAGTCACCTAGCATTCTGGATTTCTAACAATTTTTACATTGTTGCTCATCAAAAAGAAACAGTATAATTCAGCAGGAAGTGATATCCAAATGGCCAAATTAGAAGCCCACTGTATAATCAGTACCACAGTACTTGATAATAGTTATGATACCATCATTAGTTTTGTCCAGTATGAAATAGTTCGCTTACACGGAAAATGATAGAACCCATGTCCCTAGAATCGAATTCTTGGGTTCAGCAAGTGACAATATTTGGCTAGGTCGCAATGCCTAATTTCACCATTCTTCTTCTCTGTTTCAGAAGTCATTCTTATCCCTTCAGGGTTATTTTCTTATCCATATTTTGTTAATTTAGTAGAGTATTTACCAGCATGTCCTCTACGTACCCACAGGAGTGGGGTTGTATATTTTTATGCTTTATGTGTGTTGTTGTACTCATGCAATGACATACCACATGTATCATTTTAAAAGTTACTTTTCATCACTTTCATGATTTTCTCCTAATTATATATGCAGATGTCCTGCATTGATGTAGAATGCCACATTGTGCTTTCGTTATCATCATTATTTTATATGTTATGCAGTGTTTTCTAGGAAGGGTACTATGAATGGGCCTGTGCATAGGCATTTCCCATCGTTGAAGTTGTATGCTCTGGATAGATTTCCTACAAGTAGGATTTCTGTCTGGATGGCCAGTGTTTCCTCCAGACGGAGGACACCAGTTTGAAGTCCTCTATCAACAGCACATTCGAGTACCTATTTCACAACAGCCTCACGGACATGATGTGTTGTGATTTTTTTTCTTTTGTGTGTGTGAGTGACACGGTCTGATAGATGAGCAGTGAATAAGCAGAAGTTGTAGTGTACTTTAAGAAACAGATGTACTCCGAATTTTCTAAGCACTGCAAGCTCCCCTAGAGCAATACAAAGTCTAAGGAAAAGTTGTTTCTGATAGCCAAGGGGTTTTGTCCTAGATTAATTTTAACGCATGGCAGAGTCAAGCAATTCCCAACAGTGACTGGCTAGTAGTCTGTCTCTCAGATCGCTCACAAGAGTCCATTCAAAGGAGTATTTCTATTTGCCTTGGGACCGTAGTTTGCTCTCAGACGTGTAGATCAGAAACTTGCTGTCGTTGTCACCCCAAAAGTAGAGCTCGTTCTTTCCAAAGCAAACTCACATTAACCATAGCTTCTAAGAGACTATATCCATGAGAAAGCGAGTTTCTGAAACACATCTAATGAAGGACAATAACTGTCACATTGCAAAAGGTTCTTTGAGTGTCTGCTAATTGACACTGGCTGCACACAGTTCATTGCTGGGCTGTGACCCATGTGTCCCCATGATTGAGTTTTCCAGGACAAGTTGGATGACTTGTCTCTGAACTAGGGAATCCTTCTTTGGAATCTCCTTGAATGAGACACTGCTAGCTTTTGCTCTTTGTGGCTCCCTGTCCTGTGTTGATGTGGACTCTTCCCCGTAGGCCCCTAGGTCTTTTCCCAAGCAGGTGTATTAGCTTTCCACTTCATTGACTTACGGTCATAGTTTTGTACTGTCTCCCCAAGAGGTGACCCGGATTATGTCTTGAGATTTTACCAGGCTAACTGAGAGCGTCCACATGCTTCAGTTCTCATTGACACCTCACTTTTACCACATGTATCGTGTGTGTGTAAGTGTGTGTATGTGTGTCTTTTTCTTTTGGTCTTATAGATTAACTACACTTTTTAGCTGCTTGCAAGCCCTCAGCTTGGATGTGATGACGACCCACCGATTGGTCTTTGAGTTTCTTTCCTCAAGCTCTTTCCTTTTACTTTCCTCTTCTTTTTGTTTCTTCTTTGTCAGCACATTTCATGTCCATTCTTCTTCCCCTGTTTTCTCCTTGCTCGCTTTATGTCTCTTTCCCTCCTTGCTCCCAGACAGTATCATACTTATTTCGCATTTCTCACAGGGATCCTTCTGTTTGCTTTGAGTTGGAAAACCCAAGAACATTGCCCTGAAGTAGTGCACTGGCCTTCGGACAGGATTGAATGTCTTAGGCCTATTTGTTGACGTGTGGGTTTTCTGGCAACCAATTTTGTAATTCCTAGGTACCAATGCAGTTTTCTTTTGTAACTAAGAGGCTCGTGATACCTGTTTGTCAGTTTTGCAAAATTAAAGTGAAATGCTTGAAGAAAGCTAAGTGCTTGGGTAAGCGGTTATGAGAGAAATAAAATGACGATTCCATTGTTTTATAAAATGAATGTACTTATATTTCTAATACAGTAATCAATTTTCCTACTGCTTGCTCAGAAATGCTGGAAAAGTCGAGAAGTTAGAAAAGCATTTTTTGGTGTTGGCATGAAATGCCATACGTAAAGCATTCCCTTCTCATGTAGAATCCCCTGATGCAGTACTGATAAACATAGTGCTTCTTAAATTGGAATTTTAAAATCGGAGTCTAGGGGCACCTGGGTGGCTCAGTCCGTTGGGCGTCCTACTTTGGCAGCGGTCATGATCTCATGGTTCGTGGGTTCGAGCTCCGCGTCGGGCTCTGTGTTGACAGCCAGCACAGAGCCTGGAGCCTGTTTCAGATGCTGTGTCTCCCTCCCTCTCGGACTCTCCCCTTCTATCTCTCTTTCTCTCTCTCTCAGAAATCAATAAAACGTTAAAAAGTTGTTTCTACAATTGGAGTCCTGCTTTCCCATGTATCTAAGGAATGGAAATAAGGACCACCTTTGCTCCCCATAGCTTATTAGTTACGTTTGGCTCACAGCACTTAGCAAATGCCGTATAATCACTTCATGCCACTCAGGGTACAGCAATTAGAAGCAGTTGTAAATCTATTTTAATGTATAGTTTATCACTCAGTATCCATTTATTTTATACATGAGTATCAACAAAATGTATCCTAAACAATCACTTTCCTGTGTATGACATGGAAGCTTGATTTCTCACTTCAACCTAGTCTAAATGCCTTTTTATTTCTGCAAGTATAAGTTTTTTTTCTCAATCTAACTTTTCTTCTTCATCTAAATAAACCCCTAAGTGCTTAGCATAGCTAGTGGGAAAGAAATCTGAATACGTTGCACCTTGTTAATATAGTTTCCTATTGGCACACTGAATGAACAAGTGAGTATTGTAATCTTTCTGGTCACTTAACACATGTTTTTTGAAAAGTTCACGGTAAACCATCGCTGTGTTAGGTGGTAAGATGTCATGTTGACTAAAACCAGATGCTTGATCTTGATGGAATTTATCAGCTACTGGGAAAAAGACACACTAGATTGTAATTGTATTCCATGTAAAGTATGAAAGTCAAAATCCCAGGATAATTTTGAGAAGCAATTGGACGTGTTTCTATAGGAGTATTTGGACCCTCTCGGGAAAGCCAGGAAAGATTTTCCTGAGAAATGACCGTGGAGCCAAAATCACGAGGATAAGAAAGAATATTCCTACGAGAGGAAACAGCAGGGGTCAAGACTTGGTGGTAGGTGGGAGGCTGGTGAGGAGCAAGGACTAAAAGGAGTCTCGTGTGACATCCAAAGACAAACGGGAAACCAACGAAGAGAATGAAGGAAAGGTCTGTCATCAGATCTGTGTTAAAACATGTATTCTGACTGAGTTGTGGATAACTGGCTGGATAGAGGCAAGAATGGATGTAGAGAAACCAGTTAGCAGTAGCTCAGCCAAGAGCTAGGAGGTCAAGATAGGGGAAGGAGTGGTACAGTCTGAGATGTAATTAGGAGATAAAACTAGCAAGCTTAGTAACAGAGTCATGGTGAGGGATTTATGTGATTAGAAGTTCTTTTAAGATGTTTGAGGTTTAATCGATGTAGTAATACATTGAATCAGTAGGTAAAATGTTCTATCATTTTCTCCCCTGAATCGCTCATTAAGTTGAAATCTTTAGTTCCTTATGGAAGTGTTTATCAAAACATTGTTTTCCCCTTATTTGTTAATATTCTGTAACCTCGTTGTCCCTAACATTAGAGTCAACCTGGTACTTGTAGCTCTTCTGTTTAATAGGAAGCATGAATAGCCTGCAGATAATTTTGTTCCCCCTTAGTTTCTTGTTCTTTCAATCATAGATAACCTTCTTTCCGATGGAACCAGCTATTTTCCTGTATTCCTGTAATTGCAGAGAAGAAAATTTTGTGGAATCACATTGGATCTAGCCTTCAATGCTACCTCATACGCCTGTGTTACATGAAATGCAATGTGCCATTCATCAGTTGATTAAAACCTATTATTTGGCCTTGCCATGAAGGAATTAGAAGGCAACCTGTCTCACAGTAGGAGTAGTCCTTAATACAGTGCCAGATGATGCTTATAATTTGCCAGATTCTTGGGTTTGTTGATGGAATTGGGGTATGTTAGGCAGTGGATGTGCAGGACAATGCAGGATGATAGTGTTTGTTAGTTATATTTATTATGCTCTTCTTAAAGATTTCTTTACAGAGGCTTCAACCAACCGTGGGAAAGTAATTTCTATATTCGCGATAGGTAAGAACTTAAAATTGGAAAACTAATTCCCTGTGGACTTATTTTTTAATGTTTATCTATTTCTAGGAGAGAGAGAGAGAGCGTGAGCAGGGGAGAGTCAGAGAGAGAGGGAGACACAGACTCTGAAATAGGCTCCAGTCTCTGAGCTTGCAGTTAGCACAAATGCCGACGCGAGCTTCGAACCCACAAACCGCGAGATCATGACCTCAGCGAAAGTCTTTAATATATTTATCATTCATACATTTGCATTAGGCTTTTATTTTTTCTACTGACATTGAGAGTCAATTTTAGAAAATGATTTCATGTTTTGAGTTGGATTTTGATAGGCATGTGTTTACAAAGCAAGTATGGTTGCCTTTTTTTTTTTTCTTTTTGAGAAAAGATTTAAATAAGCTCTAGGGCCACCATTGTACCTGCATTTCTGAGTGCACACGTTATGGCACAGATAGAGTCATTGTTGGCGAAAACCCCTTGGAGAGAGTTCAATGTTATAAATGCTTTAGAATGGATTATCTTATAATCCTCTGTGTTTGCTGTAAATTTAACAATTTATCAAGGCATTAGGAGCCCTTCAAAAGATGTATTGATCTTTTGAATGTATGACCAGTTTTAAAGGGAGGAATGCTATGCTCTGATTTTGCAATATAATAATTCCCCCAGTGGCTCTTTGGGGTTTAGAACATAGATTCATAAGTGTTGAAGCAGGTAACAAAATAAACAATTATGGCAGTAGTCAAAAGAAGAAATAGCAATGCCAAGTGGATGAAGATGATAAAGTAGGGGTGGTGACAGAATCTCCAATTCTGGATACAATTCAAAAGTGTACCTT
Organism: Proteles cristata cristata; assembly: GCA_017311185.1. Taxonomy (NCBI): domain Eukaryota; kingdom Metazoa; phylum Chordata; class Mammalia; order Carnivora; family Hyaenidae; genus Proteles; species Proteles cristata. The sequence goes on along the minus strand of JAESUZ010001881.1, from coordinate 136,675 downwards.
TGGAAACCAAGCCTGTAGAGTGCCACCCTCAAGTGCTTTCTTGAGCCCCCAGCATGCATGTCAATAGGCTTATTTAATGTTTCTGCCTGTATAAACCATGGACACCTCAAAGTTGTCAAGCGTAAAACCAATGATATCAACCTCTGTATCCAATTTGCCCAGTGCACAAATTCCTTCTTGATTGATCTCATAGTAAAAATTACTTACTGACTCTACAACTGTCAACTTTCCCTGTATCATATGTAGCTAAAAATGTACATCCATCTCAGAATGGCCATTAAAATTTGACAAAAACATTTATCGACGATTTTTGCTCTCCTGCCTACTTATCCCTACTCTTGCACATCCCCACACCCTCACCTCCACATATTGTATGTTAGAGATACTGAATAGTTTAGAGCAATAGTTTATAAATGTCTATCATTAACATCATCATTTTCTTAACAGAACCAATTTAGAAATTAGTTTAAACACAGATCTCTACATCCAAACTCCACCTTCCCCCCAAAATAGAGATTTTTATTTTCTAAGCCTGGAGTAAAGAAATGGCATATATTTCTTTCTCTCCCCCAACCCCTAAAGATCTCCAGATATTTCTGATTTTAATTATCAGCCAGGTTTTTGATTCACTGACACAGACTTCCTTGAAAGAAACTGACTCTTACTTAGTATCTTTGTTTCATCTGCTTAGTATCCTTGTTGCTATGCTTATCAACTTGGAAAACTTCTGTTTTTCCCTCCAAAGCATGAGAAAATATCACCTTCTTCGAAAACTCCCTTAAGCTCCTCAATAACTTTATTATTATTTTTTCTATAGTGAGACTTTTGAAGAGTTTACTTTTGCTGTATTATCCCACTATAATGTAATTTTTAACATCTATCTTTCCCCTTAGCAGATTGCAAAAACTTTGAAGAGTAAGGCATACATGCCATTTTATTGCCATTTTCTGGCATAGAGTAATATATCTCTGTTAAGCTTTGTTATAAGTTCCAGTCCCTAATTGGTTTTAAATAGAGTGTTTATTGAAAAGAGTTAAATGAAGGAAGGATAGAAGGAAAAAAGGAAGGAGGAAAGGAAGGAGAGGAATAGTAGTTGACTCCTCATCCTCTACTTATAAGTGTTCCTTCTCAATCATCTTATTTCTAAGATTTAAACATATGTAAACATACACTTTTCCAAGAAAAATCACCAAAGAAAAAAGCAGCTTGATATCTTATTTCAACAATAGCAAAATATCATGATTATTTTTTTACCTATATTATCGTTGGCATGTTTTCCATTTTACGTGGAGAGAAACAAAAATTTACTGCTTTCTATTTGTGCTGGAGCATAATTTATCTGATGCTCAACTTATGTATGCCTTAGGTACAGTCATTTATATTCAGTTAGAGGGGTTAATGAATGGAAAAGTCATGCATGTTATGAGATTTTGATGAGTTTGTTGTTATTTTTTTCAGTGAGAAATTTCTGGGCAAAAAGATACAAATGGAGCATAACAATAACACATTATAGAATTGAGCCTTGGGTCCACAGTTTTGAATTGTGTGTCTCTGTTAAACTAAATCTGCAGGAGTTCTATGGCAGTAAAAGTTTTGAACTACTGAAGGAAGCACTTTATAAACAAAACCCTTAGGGTAGAGATGGGGCAGGTGAGTCGCTGTAGACCAAATCGATTTCTTCTCAATCTCAAAAATAGAATTCATGTGGGGTTCCTGGGTGGCTTAGTCGGTTAAGTGTCCGACTTTCGCTTAGGTCGTGATCTCGCGGTTCGTGGGTTCGGGCCCCGCGTCGGGCTCTGTGCTGACTGCCAGCTCAGAGCCTGGAGCCTGTTTCAGTCTGTGACTCCCTCTCTCTCTGACCCTCCCCTGCTCACGCTGTCTCTCTCTTTCTCCTAAAAATAAATTTAAAAAAATTAAAAAAAAAATAGAATTCATGTTAAAGACATGGCCCTTAAGAGTACTTCATGTGCGTATTGGTACACAATGTGAGTTTTGAACAACTAGGATCCTTTCTGGAGGTTGGCCTTAAAAACATATAAAAATCATTCTGAAGTACTTAATTTTTCAGCATCATTGCCAAGTGAGTCAAGAGGATTCATTCAATACAACTAAACATATATAAATGCTAACTTCTATGCCATATCTTAAGATTTGACTTATGATCATAACTATGAATTCACCATCTATTCTTCATTGATAGCCTTACTACTAAAAGGTCATTGTCATGCCCCAATGAAAGATAAGAGTATTTGATCTAATAATCACCAGCCTATTATTCTCTACTGTGTAAGTTGGAGTTAAAAGCCTACTTTTGATGTACAACCTTGGGTAGATGGATGAGTGCTCCTCATTCATGAATGAGCAGGGAGCCCTGTTCTGATGATGATTGTAGTTAAAGTCGACAACGATCAGTAAGATGTAAATTTGGTGTGGTTCTACTTTGCTATGATTCCTTGCTTGTTTGGAGAACAAAATCTTACTTAAACTTGCTGCTTGTAGACAGTAGTCACATAATCAGGAACCCAATTGTAGTCAAATCATGGTGTAAAGAGATCTCTCACATTTCATTGATCACATCCAACTTGAGGTAGAATGCCATGATCTTGCCAATATACTGTATATTGGTAAATTAGGATATAAGAGAGTGTTTCTACTTTTTACTTTCTCTTTTAAAACCAGTATACATGCACTATTTCCTTTTCTACAAGCCTATCATTGAATTAGTAATTTATCCATAAAGAGAGGTTGGAAATGATTTATAGAAACTATTTTCCATTACAGTAAATTCCGTTTATGACCTAGAAAATTAGTATCTTATTGTAAATAAAACCTTAACTTATTCTGAAAGGTAAAAATTGTATGAATTCCCTGTGCATAATACAACTAATATTTAATTTAATAAGACAAAGAAAAGCCAAGAAAGAAACACCCTAAGACTTTAATCTTTATTTTCAATGTTTTCTCCTCAATAATTTTGGGCCATTAATGAAAAAATACTACTAGTAAAATTTAGGAAAAGTAAATGAAAATTATTAAAATAAATGAAATGTAAGCAAATCTTCATTTGGAGAAATATTCTATAACTATAAATGTTTTGAATATTATATAGAACAACTTAAAATACATTTTTAAAATATTTACTTATATTTGAGAGATATAGAAAGTGTGAATGGGGTAGGGGCAGACAGAGAGGGAGACAGAATCCGAAGCAGGCTCCAGGCTCTCAGCCATCAGCGCTGAGCCTGATGGGGGGCTCGAACTCACAAACCTCGAGATCATGACCTGAGCCAGAGTCAGACACTTAACTACCTGAGCCACCCAGGTGCCCCTAAAATACATTTTAAATAATTTAATCAAATACCTAAAAGCAAGGATATAATCTAAAGATGATATTTATAAATTATATAAAAGCAGGAATTATTGGATTAAAAAGATGAAAATAATTGCAACTGTAAAGGAAACTCTAAAAGTCTATTGCAGAGGTTAATAAAATACTTTTGAGGTAGATTTGTTATAATACAGGGACAGACAGACACTGGATGATCTCATAGTTAAAAGGATGCTTTTTTTTTATTAAAAAATAGCTTTTAAAATGTATGTTTATTTTTGAGAGAAGGAGAGAGAGAGAGAGACAGACAGAATCTGTAGCAGGCTCCAGGCTCTGAGCTGTTAGCACAGTGCCCTACAAGGAGCCTGAACTCATGAGCTGTGAGATAGTGACCTGAACTAAAGTCGGGCGCTTAACTGACTGAACCGTCCAGATACCCCAAGGATGTGTTCTATTTAATGTCCAGTGAACAGTCTCTAACACTTAGAAGGTTTCTAGCCATTGTCTCATTTGCAGGTTAAGCCTTAACTGTCACTAAGGCATCCAGTTTATGAAGACTTTGGAGTAAATACAGACTAAACTTAACATACAATATAGTTCTCAATGCTTCAAGCCTCTGCACACACATTACCTATTATGTTTATGGTTACTTATGACCTATTACTGCTGGAACAATTGTGTTTATCTGTGGCCATTTCTGCTGACACTTACTGATGATCATGATAATCAGATAGTAATTAAGTTAATTACAGAATTATGCTGTATAATATGATTAAGATAGCTAAATACATACTATATAATTAAATAAGATAATTAACTTGATAAAATTATTATGCTTAATTAAATCAATACTTAAGCTACACAATAATAGTCTTCTTTATAATGATATCTCTTATTTTTAAAATTACTTTTAAACTGATGCTCAAAAAGCTAAATCATCACTTTGTGCTAGACTCAGAAAACTCTTCTGTGGTGGGAAGGTTATATACTGTAAAACAATCTTATTTTTTATGCCCTAGAAATTCAAGAATTTCGTATTAGTCAAATAAGAAATTACTAAATTTTATGCTTTTCTACTAAAAAAGGTAAAAGATGAACCAATCAATAATATGAAGAAAGCTAACAGGGCAGAAATTTGTAAACATTTTAAAGTATCTTAGAATCATCAGTTGAAACTCAAACATCTGGGGCGCTTGGGTGGCTCAATTGGTTAAGTGTCCAACTTTGGCTCAGGTCATGATCTCACAGCTTGTGAGTTCGAGCTCTGCATCAGGCTCTGTGCTGACAGATCAGAGCATGGAGCCTGCTTCAGATTCTGTGTCCCTCTCTCTATCTCTGCCCCTCCCCAGCTCATGCTCATCTCTCTCTCTCTCCTTCAAAAATAACTAAACATTAATAAAAATTAAAGAAAAAAGAAATTCAAACATCTGATGGAGACAGGTAAAAGGAAAATATCTCTTTTATTCAATAAACAATATTTTCATGGAATCTGTAATTAGAAATATGATGTTACTATTATGAGTCACTAGATATACCTTCAAATGTTGAAATTAAATTAAATATTGAAATTAAATATCTATATATTTAATAATTCAGTTTCTGATCATATAAAATGGCTTTCTCTCAGAGAGTTATTAATTAAAGCTCTTATATTTAACATTTTAAGTGATATTACACTCTGGTGGGATGAAAAAGATATTTATGAATGATGCTATGATTTTTATCTCAGGAGAATAGATGGATTATGATATAATTAAGAGTCAGGTTTTTTAAAACACACTTTATTTTTTAAAGCAGTTTTAGGATTGCAACAAAATTGAGCAGAAGATATAGAGAATTCCCACATACCTTCCGCCCCCCCTACACGTGCATAGCTTCCACATTACCAACATCTCCTACAAGAGTAGCACATGTCTTACAATTGTTGAACTTATACCGACACAACCTTATCATCAAAAGTCCATAGTTTACATTTAGTTTCACTCTTGGTGTTGTACATTTGATGTGTTTGAACAAATTTATAATGGTATATATCTACCATCTAGAGCATTTTCACTGTCCTAAAAATCTTCTATCCTCTGCCTACTCATTCTCTCTCCCCCTTAACTCATGGCAAATACTAATCTTTTTTCATGTCTCCATTATTCTGCCTTTTCTAGGATGTTATACAGCTGGATTCATATAGCAATATAATTCCAGACTGGCTACTTTCCCTTAGTAATATGCCTTTAAGATTCCTCCATACCTTTTCATGGCTTGATAGATCATTTCTTTTTAACAGTGAACAATATTCCATTGTGTAGATGTACCACAGTTTATTTTCCTATTCACCTACTGAACAATGTCTTGATTGCTTCCAAGTTTGAGCAATTATGAATAAAGCTGCTGTGAACATCTGTGTGTAGCTATTTGTGCCAACATATGTTTTCAACTCTTTTGGGTAACTACCAAAAAGTGTGATTGTTGGACTGCATAATTAGAGTATGCTTAGTAACAGTCTGTTTTTAAAAATGATTTTTATTAACATTTACACAATACGTATTTAGATTATCATTATGAAGATGTTTACAAGATGTAATTTACTTATCTAGACATAGACATTAATTATTATAAGTTAAGACACCATTACTTAATGCCTACTTTGAAGTCTGAGACTGAAATTAGACATTTCTTATTAGGGAAGTGAGGCTACATTTCAAAGTCTAGCTGTAGTCTGACCCAGAATATAACAAGGCCTTTGATAGATCTAACAAGAATGGCTTCAGTTCCATAGTAAGCCTCCTTGGAGATCAGATTGTCAAGAGAAAGACAAGATCCTGATACAGGCTCATCAGGGACCATCAAAGAAAGCAGAATGTAAACTTTAACACTAGGAACAATAACTATTCAGCATGACGGAGAAACCTAATAGACATTATATCTTAAGAATTAATAAAAATATTCTTTCAGGAGGATTTCAAAAGATGGGAAGGAAAAGTTGTAGAATAATAGGTCACAGCCCCTTTCCTTTTTCCTGTGTCAAGTGAGCATTGGCCCTAGAAATTAGGAGACATTGAATTTACCATTAAGATTGAGTCGATTCAGCTTCGTGGAATGGAATTATACAAGAACTAAAGGATCAGCTCAGTGAATGCAGGCCAGTTGAGATGTGACTGGAAATAAACGCAGTTAACCTTGCATTTTATGTAGAAAAAATATATAAAAAATCTGTGTGTTCAGCTTACTGGATGGAGTTGTTCCTGCTAATACAGTTGTCAGTGATTTATCGGACCATGTCTTATATGCCTTTGCTGGTAACCAAAATTGTCCATGTTTCCCATTAACAGAAAGTATTTCTATTACTGTTTCAATGTCATCATTTTAAAGAAGATGAAATTTTGAGTTTATTAGCATGCTTATAACAGTTACTGCTGATGTTTTCTTATGAAGTCAAATGGTACATAAAGATAGAAATGAGGGCAAATCTGTTCCGTATGACCTCATTTCTTCCCTGCAAAGACTGTGGCACTAAAATATACGCATGTGAAAGAGTTAGTGTTATTGCAAACAAAGTGTTAGCTCATTGTACCTCCTGCAATCATTTGCCTATAAGTGTTAAGCAAAATTAAGAACAAGTGGATATTGGTATTTAACACTGGGTTGATATTCCTATTTAGTGTAAAAATCCTCAGTTTCTCAAAATGTGCTTGTAAAATCAGGCAGAAACTTCGATAATGAGGATTTCTTACCATATTTTCCTTTAGACAAACATAAGCGCTTTTCTGGACGAGTAATCGATGGACAGGACTATTGGTTTCAAAATAACATATCCCACTTGCTTTAAATCCCTGAAAGCAGTGCAAGTAACTGTGAATGATACCAAGGGGGGAAAATACTGAATTATTACCAGCAGATGGGTAAAGGTACTGTCATTTGACCAGAAATATTAAGGGATATATAGAAGTATGTTATAGGTGGCATTATATTGCAAGGTAAACAAATATGATTGAATATCAGAATAGGTAGGGACAGGGGAGTATTGAGCAACATGTGACTAGGACACAGTACGACATTAGCAACACATGTTCAGAGCAGCAGAGGCTTATAGCATCTTCTGGAGTGGCACAGACTGAAGGAATGCTACAGCGACAGAACTGAGTAGACCGTATTGCCCACAAAGGCTCAAAAATTTACTCTCTTGTCCTTTGAACACAGTTTGTCAACTGCCTAGAGGATCCCATTCATTTTTATACAGTGACCTTGTAGTCAAGAATTTTGCTAAATATACTCATCAGTAGTCATACTTTTTCTGTAGAGAATTTTGGCTTTTCTTTGTAACAATTATGTCATCTTATGATATTGACAGATTTACTCTTTGGGTTGAAATTTGCATACTTTTATTTCTTTTTCTTATTTAACTCTGTAGTTCCTGTAATTGAATTTTGAGGTAGTGATAGTGTATACTCGGGTCCTGTTTTTGAATTTAGGGGAAGGTAGTTCAGTATTTGGCCTCTAAGTATAAAGTTGGGAAAAGGTTTTTTTTTTCTTTTAAAGATTACGTATCTGAGTAAAAATTTTACTTCTCTTATTCCAACTTAACTGAGAATTTTACTCATTTACTCAGTCATTCATTTAAATATGAATACACACACATACATACATGTATAAATGGTATATCTCCAAGACACTGGCTTGTAAAAAAAATAAAGGCACTGGTTATAATATAGATAGTTTTAATGAAAAATTAGTGTAAATATGATATACATTCATGCATAAATATGTATACATACATCTGAATACATTTGTAAGGTATATAAGAGATCTCTGTGGAAGGATATATAAGAAAATATGTTAGTGGTTATGTCTCTTAAGAGGGATTGAAAACCTTAGAGTGAAGTTATGCATGTTGGATGCTGTCCTTTTATCTTTTTCATAAAAGCGATTATAATCAGATGTTAAGTTTTTTGTTTCAAAAGTACATGACACAACACTATATGTCTCAGTATTATAACTATCACTAAAAACAGGTAATCTCTTCTTTTGAGCCATAGTAGGTCAAGGTTCTTTGGTGATGGGTATAACTGAAGTGTTCATAAAGCTGGAGTTGATGTGTGCAAACTCTTCCCATTAATTTTTATTTAAAAATTTTTAAGTTTCATTTATTTATTTTGAGATCGACAGAGAGTGTGCATGTGCACACGCAGGAGAGGGGCAAAGAGAGAGAGGGAGAGAGAATCCCAAGCAGGCTCTGTCTGGGCTGTTTGCACAGAGGACACAGGCCTTGATCTCGCAAACCATGAGATCGTGAACAGAGTCGAAATCAAGAGCCAGACACAGAGCCAATTGAGCCACCCAGGTGCCCCTTTTTTCATTAATTTTTATGTGAAGCCTTACAGAGCTTTTATAATATGCCAGCAAACTCTTACGGGTGCTTTCCAGATTGTAATTTTCATTCATGTACAAATATTGAAAAGAAACATCGTCTCAATACTCAGAATGTCTTCTTCCCTGGATTGGAAGACAGAAGAATATTTTTATTTCTATGTTTTCGAATTATATTAAATTATTTTCATTACTAAAGTTTAAATTAATTAAAATTTTAGAAGTATTGGTTTACCATTGTAATGAATATGAATAGTCAACAGGTATATTTCATTTTTGCAGATATTTTAGGATTTCCATATTCTAGGTGAGAGGAAGGGTGTGTTGGTTGCTTTGGCTTGAGGATTCATTTTTGAACATTGGAGTTTGAAGCCATTGGATTTTAAGTTCTACGTGGCCTTGATTAGATTATGCTGTTATCTTTTGTAGTTGTTATGTCTGTGCACAGACACCTATTATTTTTTAGGTCCAATTATCATAGCTGTTTAGAATCTATAAAGAGCATAGGGTTTTGAGATTGATTCCTTTATGAGGCAGTTTGCCCTGTCTTACTGAATACTGCCATCCATGCTTTTCTGGCCCCAAAAACACAAGATTCATTAAAAAGATATGGATTGATCACTATAAATACATTTTCACTTGGCAGGAGGGGTAGAGTGAAATCATTCACTGTGCCTGCCAGTTACTAGGTCAGCTTTCTCATCTCCAATCAAACAGAAGCAGTTAAAGCATGCTTTATGTAAGAGAGTCTTTCATATAAATTGTACAATGTGATTATAGGTATTTTATGAAGTTATGTGTGTACACACACATATGTTTATACGTATACATACATATATACATACATGTCATACCTATACTCATACATGTCATGTGTAAGAAAAAAATATTAACTCATTACACCTAGCCAAACTGTCAGATGTTGAAAGTTATGATTTAACAAATATTTTCAGTTAAGGCTTCTCCTGAAGCTCAGTGAGGTTCCGTAGAAAATGTAGAAATATCATGGCCACAGGATATAGCTCAAGCTAATGAGTTCTCTGTCCTTTCATTTTGCCTGAATATTTAAAATTATTTATTCTGTGGAAATGCAAATATTGTTCTACCACCTGCTTATATCTGCTTTTCTTTAATCTGATTTGCTGCTGGCTTATTACCACAGTGCTTTACTTGATAATAACCTAGACTCTTTTTGGAGAAAGTGGCTTCTGTTGCCATTGCTGGAAAAGCCTTTTCCTTTCCTACTTGTCATGTCTTACTGTTGCAAAGCATGTTTTGTTTGATCGTAATTATTGCTTCAGGCAAAACAGGTGGACTCCCTTCCTTGTTTTGAGCCACAGCAGATCAAGGTTCTCCGATGATGGGTAAACCTGAAGCCTTCATAAACCTGAGGTGGTTGTGTGCAAACTTTTCTCATTTTGCACCTGTTGTTTTTCATCATGGTTCATCATAGCTACCTCATGCCGTGTAGCCACATGGCCATCAAATGACACTTACATTACAGATAGGAACACAGTTGGCGGTCTTACCTGCATTTATAGGGAGAGGATGTTGAGGGAAAAATGAAAAGAAGAACAATTGATTTTATAACACATGTAAAACTGTTCCATTGACTTTTATTCTTGTCTCACTATTTAAAATATTACTATATGGACATTGATTTTAAAATATATTTTGGAAAGGAATTTTGACATGTAATAGTTGGAAGAGTATATAAAGAATGATTTGATAGCCAGCATCAATTGTCATTAAGTAGTCGATCCATCTTCACTGAAAAATCATAAAAAGAAAATAAATGAAAACAAAATAAAAAATATTTATGACTCAGTATAAAATTGTATATATCACATTGTATATACTCATGCTCTTTAGAAATCAAAATATGCTATGGCACCCTTTCATGCAACTCTAATTATATAGAATTTTCAATATACTTTTCTCTGGATAGGAGATTATGAATAATTTTACACATTTCTGTCTTTTTCACATTTTCTACAAAGGCCATATCTTAACTATCATAACCAAATCTATATTTGAGATCAGGATTATTAGCTTGGATATTTTGTATAATTCACTTAAAATACAACAAATTAGAAAATTAATTGTACATGTACACACAAGCAGAAGTTGGTAACATATATGCCCAACTGCAACAAGGAATGGTTCCAGATAGTTGGGCAATGCATAATTTATTTCTTCCATTCAATTTTTTGACGTTTTCTATTATATATATGTATTATATAAAATAAAAAATAAACTTATTTGGAAAATAAATTTAAACTCCTAGAAATCTGACAAAAGGAAGAATGTGAGGTTAATTGAAGTTCCACTAAAGCCAGCAAAATAAATGTAAGGTAATCATTTTTGCAAGGAAGTAATTGATCTGTGCATTTAATTGTTTGAGATACCTATACATGTAAAAGGAGATTGCTATCAAACGTATAGCCTCAGGGCGCCTGAGTGGCTAAACTGGTTGAGCGTCTGACTGGATTTCGGCTCAGGTCATGATCTTACAGTCCATAGGTTTGAGCCTCACATAGGCTTCTGAGCTGGCAGAGTGGAACCTGCTTGGAATTCTCTTTCTCCCTCTTTCTGCCCCTACCCAAATTGTGCTCACTGACTTGCTCTCTCTCTCTCAAAATAAATAATTAAAAATTTTAAAAAAGTATAGCCTCAAAATTGCAAATAATTTAGAGGTAAAATAAGAATCTGGGGCATGAGATATAAAGAAAAAAGATTTAAGTTTTCTGCAGTGAATTTACTTTGGTATTTTAGATGATCTCAAGAAGAGTAACACAGAAGTTCTAAAAGAAATGCATATCCTGGGGCGCCTGGGTGGCTTAGTCGGTTAAGTGTCCGACTTTCGCTCAGGTCATGATCTCACGGTTCGTGGGTTCGAGCCCCGCGTTGGGCTCTGTGCTGACTGCCAGCTCAGAGCCTGGAACCTATTTCAGAGTCTGTATCTCCCTCTCTCTCTGACCCTCCCCTGCTCACGCGCTCTCTCTCTCTCTCTCTCTCCTAGAAATAAATAAAAAGATTTAAAAAAAAATTATGTCCTGAGTGAAGTCTATAAAATTTTTAATGATTAGACAAAAATGGTGAGAAGGACATATAAGTGAAGACATGTAAGAGAAAAGAAAAAATGTTATTATGTAATATCCAGGACCTATGCTAAATATGTTATAAAAATTTATTTAAAATGGACTCAGAGACCAAACAATGTAGTGAGATGGCATTATAGTTCATAAACTATTTTTCTCTCAGGCTACTACCTAATTATCAACCTCAGTATGTTCTGAATGCTTCAATAATCAGAAATCAAGACTTGTAATATTACTAAAATGTAGTTCTAACTCAGAGCGTTCATAAATCTATCACTTTCTTTTTTTAAAAAAATTAACATTTTTTAATCTTTATTTTGAGAGAGAGAGAGTCAGAGCATGAGTGGGGAAGAGGTAGAGAGAGGGAGCCACAGAATCCAAAGTAGGCTCCAGGCTTTGAGCTGTCAGCACAGAGCCCAACGCAGGGCTTGAACTCACAGACCGTAAGATCATGCATGATCTTGGCTGAAGCCGGATGCTTAACCACTAAGCCACCCAGGTGCCTTTGCTTTCTATTTTTTATGTAAAGAAACCCACAAAATCATTTTGTGATAATTGCATTTTTTCAAGTGAATGCTATAGTCATTATAATTTATGTTTGATATTAGTAACTTATGCCTAAATGCAGAACAGATGTGGATTGAAGTTGGAAGTTTCTTATGGTTCTTGTCTTTATGTACTTTTGATAATTGTCAGTATGATCATGAAAGATATATGTCTACTGTATTTACTGGCCCCTAAGTTTAGAAGCTTTGCCATGATAACCATACTCATATTCCCTTGATGTTCTCAATTCTCTTCATAAGTTGTGCTTAGTAAATGTTTGTTGCGTTGAAAAAAACTAAAAATCATATTTTAGAATATGAGTTTATAAACACCTCCGTTCACCTTAACAGAGCAAGTATTTTAGTTACAAGACCCACTGACTGCAAAAAAAAATTACTAAATGGTTTTAAATATTCGTATTACATAGTTTCTGTATGGAATGGCGTGTGCACCAGATTCTGTGTCACTAAGAACATTTAGAACGTCAGATGCAATTAAAAATAAACTACCTGCTGTTGCAGTTGAATTGCCACCAGAAGCACTAGTGTTTAAGCAGTTTTAGCAATGCAGGTGTACATGTATAATGATGCTCTCTCAGAGCTCTTCTTCAGGTATTACCCAGTTTGAATGGAAAACAGTAAAATTCCATAAAGAGCAGACTTTTTCTTTTTGTATAATTTAAATTTTATTTTCAGAGTATTTTTTTAGTGGTGTTATATGGAAGAGTTGACAATTTATGCAGCTATCTATAGTTTAATGCATTCTGTAATTTCTGTGCTGTATAAAATCCCTGCTTTCTCCATGGTTTCTTCTACCAATAAGGATGGAAATCAGCTTGAAATAGAAAAATTATACTGCAAGAATACAATTGAAATCAATTTCATCTGTGACTTGGATAGTTACCTTTTTAAGTTAAAATACAGTAAATCATTATGCGTATTAATTTACTTAAAGTCATTCCTTAATCGATTTGTTTTTCTGGAATTGATGTTTGCTTTTATAAAGGATGTTTCACCATCTTTACATAGAAAGCAAACAAAACAAAAGCAACAACAAGGAAACAGATTAAGTAAATTCATTGAAGAATGTCTAAATAGACTGTCGATTCTTATCAGGTTTCAATCAATAAATTTGGGAATGTCGGTCAAACATTTAATATCTCCTTATTTTCATTTTCATATTTTTTAATTTGTTCTAATACATTCAGTTAGGTTACACTATGTTTATTATAAATATTCCATTTAAAAATGAGATTTATATTTGCATAATTTTATCTATAATTGATGCTTCAAATCTTTCTATATTTAAGACAGATTATCCACTTCTGTGACACAAATGCTTGTAAAGTCAGCTATTCATCATTATTTGTTCTAGCAAAACAATTGTGGAAGGTGGAACTTGAAATCTAGTATTTCATTTATGAAAACATAATAGTAGAAGAGAGTTGACCAGAAACCTACAAAAAGAAGGTTATTGAGTGAAAAATAGCTCAAGATATCTTGATCTGAATATTACATTACATACTCAAGAAATATTCCATTTTGAATTACAGTGTCCAGAATATACATTTATATAACTTATTTTCATAGTTCTATCAGTATTTGCTTATAATTTCAAAGGTATATTATGTTATATATTTACAGGTGTATAAAGGTAGATATTTGCCCTTGGATTATTCATTTTCCCTCTCTTCAAATCCCATTGAATTCTTTTATATTTGTTTTTCATCTGATATTGTTTTGTTCTTTTTCTCAATTGTCTGATTTTTCTGCCTCTATGTCTACATAAATTTGGGAGGGACTCTTTTCTAACATCTGTAATTGATTAAAAAGTATTTGTGAGTCTTTGTTTTGAAGAATTATTTTAGACTTACCATTACTGTGTTTGCTAAATGTGTATTTATGCATATATATGGAGTAAACTTCATTTTTAAATCATTTGTTCTTTCTATGATAATTTACTGACTGTTGTATGTTTTTTGCATTTGATTAAATTACATACTTGTTTTATTACTGTATGTTCCCCCAACACCCATCTTCAAAGATATTTTTAATAAGTGTCCTATACCTATTTAGTTATCTTAAATATTTAACCAACATTTACATGTTTTTCGTAAATATTTGAAAGTAATTTATAAGTGCATTTTCCCAATGAAGGAAATAATCTTGTTTTCAGAGCTTTGCTTCTACTTTAAACTTTCTTTCTACCTCAAACTACTGAATGAAAGATAAAGTTTTAATGGCAAGTTGAGAACAAATGCAACTATTCTCCTAAATTTCTAGAAATTCTTCCAGTTAGTATTTATTTTTTTTTACTAATTCTATGTTTCACAACCAATTGATTATATTACATATTAATGTTATAATATGTATACCTATATATATTTTGCCACAAATTACCATTTTTAAGATTATCTATTCAAAACTTTCAGTATTCCTAAACATATATTGTATATATAACATTCTATCTTATATTTTTACAAATTATATTTTTAGCTTCCAAAAGTATGTATGCTATTTTATATCATACTGTTTATTTATTTGGATGTGGTATCATTTTAAGGATGCCTGTTTTGCATATTTTGGTAACCTGTTACTATGTAAATAAACCATTCACAAAATTAGTGGTTTAAAACAACAGTATGTTTGTCTTCATCAGTTTGCAATTTGGGCAGGGCTTAGCAGGAAGAGCTTCTCTTTGCTCTAATTGGCTTTTTTTTTTTTTTTTTTACTAGTTTGCTCAAAGGAAGCTAAATCACCTCAAAGTTTATTAACATATCTGGGAATTAATGGTGTCTGTCATCAGAGACCTCGGTAGGGGCTCTCTATCTAACTACCTTCATATGATGTCTCCATATGTCTTAAGCTTTTTTAAGACATAATGTCTAGGTTCCAAAACAGCAAGTATCCTAAAAGAGAGAAAGCCAAGGCAAAACTGAATTGTCTTTCTAACCTGTCCTGAGATTCGACTCAGGGTCACTGTCACTTCTGCTCTATCATTTCCATAACTCAGGTCTCTAAAACCTTCTATCTGAGAGGGAAAAGTTAAAATTCTGAAAGAGAAGGTTGAACTGAAATATTACTATGGCCATTATAAAAAATATAATCTCCCACAGTTTGCCTTCTCAACCAAACAGCTCCGATCCTTCCCACATATGAAATACAATCACTTTGTATCCCTCCCGTCCCCCAACCCCTGCCAAATCTCATCCTGTCAGATAATCAGGCTCCGGTTGAGAATCACTACCTTATCTGATTCAGGTGCAGGTGTAGATGAATTTGTTGGCTTGTGCTACATCAGTTGCAGCTCCATTGATTTTTTTCTTGGTCTGAAAAGTCTGTGAACTAATAAGGCAAATTATCTCTTCCCTATATGCAGCATTCAGTACAGAGACAAGCATAAGATAAGGGCAAGAGAACCTTCTACTCAAACAGGGGGAAATGGGAGACGTACAGTAGTCATTAGTCCTATCAGTTCTGAAACCAAACAGTGCTCTTTGCAAGTTGCTTGCAAAGCAAGTGATTGCTTTTTGCTCTGCCTTCTGAGCTTTGGTTTCCACCTTGTAAGTCATTCTCACTTTCCTATAAGAAAATATTTATGTTGGGGCGCCTGGGTGGCTTAGTCGGTTAACTGTCCGACTTTCGCTTGGGTCATGATCTCGCGGTTCGTGGGTTCGAGCCCCGCGTCGGGCTCTGTGCTGACTGCAAGCTCAGAGCCAGGAGCCTGTTTCAGTCTGTGACTCCCTCTCTCTCTGACCCTCCCCTGCTCACGCTGTCTCTCTGTCTGTCTCCTAAAAATAAATAAAACATTAAAAAAAAAAAGAAAATATTTATGTTTACAACTGAGTAGTTTTCTCAGCCTGCTTCTTGCCCATGGTACTTCAAGGGTCAAAACTGCCTCTTTTCATTTTCACTGTCTTTGTCTCTTTCAGTACAGGCTGATAATAATTTGTTTTAAATCTGTGGATTTAGGGGTGCCTGTGTGGCTCAGTCAGTGGAGGATCCAACTCTTGATTTCTGCTCAGGTCATGATCCCAGTATCGTGGGATAGGTCCCCAAGTTGGGCTCTGCACTGAGCAGGAAACCTGCTTAAAATTCCCTCTTGCTCTCTCTTTCTCTCTCTCTGCCCCTTTCCCTAGCTCATGTATGTGCTCTCTCTCTCTCGCTCTCTAATAAAAACAAGGAAGAAAAACTTTGTGGGTTTATATAATTCAGTTATAATAGATCCCTTAGAAGTTACACCCAGAAATGTCTTTAGAATAAGCTCATCTTTACTCACCGCCTCAGAGATATTATACCATTGTCATCTGGCTTTTATCCTTTCTTATAAGAATTCATCATGATTCTTCTTTAGTTTTCTGAAGTTAGGCAATGATGCCCCAGGGTGTAGTTTTCTTTGTATTTATCTTATTTGGTGTTCCCTGAGCTTCTGTAGCTCCAAGTAAATAAACATTTGACCATTATGTCTTCAGTGTTTTTTTGTTTTTGTTTTTCATCATTTCTTAAATATATTTCTAATACATTTTTAAAAAATCTTCTTTTTGGGGCACTTGGGTGGCTCAGTCAGTTAAGCGTCTGACTGTAACTCAGGTCATGATCTCACGGTTTGTGGGTTCATGCCCCACGTCAGGCTCTGTGCTGACAGCTCAGAGCCTGGAGCCTGTCTTCGGATTCTGTGTCTCCCTCTCTCTCTAGCCCTCCCCTGCTCATGCTGTCTCTATCTCTCTCTCAAAAAAAAAAAATCTTTGTATGCTAATCCCAGTATTTGTATCATCACAGTATCTGTTTTAATTGACTGATTTTCCTTTTGCTTATATTTCCTACTTATTTATAAATTAGGGATTTTTAACTAGAGTCTAAACATTTCTTTTTTTTTTTTAATGTTTTTTATTTATTTCTAGGAGAGAGAGAGACAGACAGCGTGAACAGGGGAGAGTCAGAGAGAGAGGGAGTCACAGACTGAAACAGGCTCCAGGCTCCGAGCTGGCAGTCAGCACAGAGCCCGACGCGCGGCTCGAACCCACGAACCGCGAGATCATGACCTAAGCGAAAGTCGGACGCTTAACCGACTAAGCCACCCAGGCGCCCCGAGTCTAAACATTTCTAATGACGAGTCTGGGTTATGTTGTCTTCCTTTAAAAGGTGTTGAGCTTTGTCACGGGCAGTCAGTTAAATTACTGGTGATTCTATGAATATGCTCTTATTCCTTGTTAGAGCTAGCCTATTTTTAATCTTATTCTTAGTCCTAGAGCTTAATTGTTACTTTAGTATGTGGTCTTTACTCATAAGGTATGGCTATTCTGGGATCTGCATTTAATTCACAAGTAATTAGTTCACAAAACTCTTTCATTTCTGGGTACATGGTAAATAAAAAATGCTCCAAGCATTCATCATCTGCAGCTTCTGTTCACTTCTCAGCTTCTGAGGGGCAGCGATCTCTTCAGCTAATCTCAAGTGAATGAGCAGCTGTCTGTCAAATACCTGTCGGGATCTCCACACAGACTTCTCTTACCCACCTCTGTGTTTTGCCTTATCCCTAGGAGACAATCATAGCAAGTTATACTGTTCAGCAGCAGCTTTTAATCCTATTCTCTGCCACCTCAACTCAGTTCATTGTGTTCTTCTTGTGCTCACCTTTCTTTCATTTGTGGTTTAGAACATCCCCCAAGGCACAAAGCCAGAATGAACCAGAAACTCACCTGATGTGTTACCCTTATGCCATTGATCATAGTCTTGAACGGCCTCCTGGGTAATAACTGAAAACAAAAGGATTTCCTTATTTACTTGGTCAAGGTTTATAGTTATTTATAGTTAGAGGGTTAGTTTGGTACTAGTTATCCAAAAGTAGAGACTGTAATAATACGTCGATTTTGGAAGTAACACTTTTACAGAGTTTCTGATTGACAATGATGTATTTTGAGTAAAAAAAATATTAACTCTTCAAAAATTCACAAAACTCAGTTTAAAATGAATTTACATAATAAAATGCCTCAATTATATTTTGCGAGATAGTATCATTTATGTTCTAAAGTCATTAAACCTTTACACTAAGATTTTGGACGTCTACACACACATATTTTTATAGATACATAGATAAATATATACAGATGTGCATACATACACATGGATACCTCTATCTGTTTCTTCAAACAAGGAGCACACTAACATTTTATAACAGTGTTAAGGGGCGCCGGGGTCGCTCAGTCGGTTGGGTGTCTGACTTCGGCTCAGGTCATGATCTCGTGCTTTGTGGTTTCGAGCCCCGTGTTGGACTCTGGACTGACCGCTCAGAGCCTGGAGCCTGCTTCGGATTCTGTGTCTCCCCATCTCTCTGCCCCTCCCATGCTCGTGGTCAGATTCTCTCTGTCAATAATAAATAAACATTAAAAATTAAAAAAAAATAACAGTGTTAAAAGCTAACAACCTGGATATCTGGATAATAATACAAAAGAGGTTGTGAAATGAATACGTCCCATTTACTTTTAAAAAGTATTACTGTTACGTTTTGGGCTATGATGACATTGATATTTGTTTGGTATTCTGACTGAACAACAAGAACAAGATTTACAGATCTAATCTAGTGTTATTGTTATTGTTGCAGTATATCTTTTTCAGATGTATCTGTTATTTTTCAATGGATAGGAGCATGAAATAGTTATATCATGAGAATATATGGGCTATCAGATTCAAATATATCATGGTTGAGATTCCATTTATGTTAATTACAGCATGCATATCTTCAAATTACTTAAACTTTCTGAGCTTCTGTGATCTTATTTCCCAAGTAGAAGTAATAAATAAGAACTCAGATATTTCTTGTTAAGATTAAATTGGGTAATGCATGTGAAAATGCCTTATAGAGTTATAGCACTGGGTAATTTTAGTTTTCATCTTGGTATTGTGACAAATCAAGTTATTTTGAAAATCATACTATAATTTTGCATAGGTAGATCCAGTTACAGAAATGACTTCCATTTTTATTCTTTATTTGCAATGGCTGAAAATAACCGCATTCCATTCATATTGTTTTATTTATGTATTTATTTGTTTGTTTGCTTATTTATTTATTTAGAGAGAAAAGAGAGAGACAGAGAGGGAGAATGTGAGTGGGAGAGGGGCAGAGGGAGAGAGAAAGAATCCGAAGCAGGCTCCCTGCTGTCAGTACAGAGCCTGACTTGGGGCTTCAACTCACAAACCGTGACATCATGACCTGAGACAAATTCAAGAGTCCAAAGCTTAACTAACTCAACCACTCAGGCACCCTCATCCACTCATTGTTGAACAGCTTGTTAAATATTTTAAATTTTTTTAAATTTATTTCTAGGGGAGAGAGAGAGAGAGAGACAGTGTGAGGAGGGGAGGGCCAGAGAGAGAGGGAGTCACAGACTGAAACAGGCTCCAGGCTCTGAGCTGGCCGTCAGCACAGAGCCCGACGCGGGGCTCGAACCCACGAACCGCGAGATCATGACCTGAGCGAAAGTCGGACGCTTAACCGACTAAGCCACCCAGGCGCCCCAGTTTGTTAAATATTTTAAAAGTCACTGAGAAGAATCACTGGAGCTCCAGAGTTGTAAAATAAGAGTGATTCATTTTGACTACTGCAATGCAGTGGAAATCAGTAAGAGAATGAATTACTATTTATAGTTTAATTGGTATTAGGTCCAAGTTCTTTGTGCTAATACATACTTTTCCTGATGTTATCTGATATAATTCAATAAAACCATTGGCATATCTCTGGGGAATCCAGGAACAAAGATTAAGTAAGCCTGGCTTACCTAGTTAATGGCAGAGCTAGGTAGGAGATGGAATTAGATCTAGAGCCTAGATCACAACTTTACCAGTTCCATAAGTGCCTGGATGTAAGGGATATTTAGAAATCTGAGATGCATGGAGAGGTACTAAGGATGAAATAGGGCATTTGAATAGACTGATAGATGATCAATATTTTAACTATCTAAGACATTTGTGTTGAAAATTAATGCAAAGTTTCAGATGATGTGATTGCTTCAGCGTGAGAAATAAATTCTCTCTTTGCTGACACTAAAACCTATAGGAGCGATCTCTTCTCCATGCCAGTAGCAAAACAACACTGCTTCAGGCTGGATCCATATTTTCTTTTCCCAGCAAAATTCCTCATGGGAGGTAAGATTTGTTCCCTTCGTTTTAGGGTACAGTTACCTCAAGATCTATTTTCTTGCAATTCTCTCTCTGCAAAAATAATATACATTTTGATATGTATTTTAATAATAATATACATTTTAATATGACTAAAAATGTGTATAGAAAAGCAACAGAAGAAGAAAGCATTGTATTTTTACTAACTTAATTTTTGAGTTCCGGAAGAGAGAAGACTGAGTAAGTTAGATACACTGAACCTGAGGAAAAGGTGTTTTTCTGTGTCAAGATTGAAATGTAAGTTGCAAGCATAATTCTGGTTACTGCACATGTGTAACGAATTTTTAAGGAACAAGAAGTTTATTATGTCAAGGACACCATGAGTCAATAGTTTTAGGGGATTTAATAATCATGAAAAATCTGCAGTATGATATATTGGCTGTGACATATCTTACAAAGTGTCATGTAGAACTTGCTGAATTGTATCATTGAAGGCTGCAATCCTTAGAGCAGAGAAAGTTCTTTATATGTAGGTCATTGTGTTCTTTTGTATAATCAGATGGAAGTCACCAAAGAGCTTTTTTGACACTTAAACAATGAAAATGAAACCATATTCTTAATTCATTTTAAGATACAGCCCATAACAGTTACAACATAAGTGAACCTATTATCTAAATGCTAGTTAATGAGTAAGTCTTCAAAGTTCTAAAGGTTCAGTTGTTTATAATAACATATCTGATGTGAAAAAGTGAGCTATTAAAAATAATGCTTGGATTTCTGTTTTATCCTTTCTGGAAAGTAGTGTGGTCTGAACAAATGAGGTACAAATGCTGTTGATAGTATTGTGGTGGTAGTGGTGGTAGTGATGGTGGTAGTAAAAATAAAAGCCAGCATTTACTGTGCATTTCATACGTGTTAATTAAAGATATTTAACGTTGCCTTTTATGTATGTTAAAGGCAGAGTACAATTCTGAAGAGACTACAAGCACGCAGAGATTTGTCGGGAATTACAGCTTTTTTTTTTTTCTAGAGCAAGTTACCAGTGTTTTCAATACTGGCAGGTGACTAAGAATCATGACCTTGGGCTGGGCAGAGGGCATTGCTGCACAACACAGGTTCCAACAGGCCTGGCAGAACTGGGGTATATATAGTAGAAATTTACAGGGCTTCAGATACACTCCTAATTTTCTTCTCCATTTATTTGTTAAATGGTGGTTACACTGGAAGGAACCTAAAACGTCTAAGCAGAAAGTATATGAAAAGAGCCATGGTAGTTTTTTTGTTTGTTTGTTTTTGTTCTTGCTTTTTACACTGCCAAGGACCCAAAGATTACAGTTAAGGACCCACAAGAGGAAGAGTTTTCATGGAACATATCAAGCTTTCCTTTTAAAAAATGTTTATTTTTGTTTTGTTTTGTTTGACTCTGCGTATAAGGGAGTTCGTGTAATACTTGTCTTTCTTTATCTGACTTATTTTTCTTGTTTTACTTAGCATAATGCCCTTAAGTTCCATCCAGTGTCATTGCAGGATTTCCTTCTTTCTCATGGGTTGAATGATGTCATTTATACACACACACACACACACACACACACACACACACACAGAGGGACAGAGGGAGCGAATGGTCATTGCCAGGGATTTATTGCTCTTTATTTTTCTCTATCAGTATCTATAGCCTTTTTTCACATACCAACTGTAAGTCAAATGCACTTAAAACCACTGTTTATTTTATCCACAAATGGGGTTGTATCAATGCCAACTAGACTACCTAGTCTCCTGACTCTTCACTAAAATGATAAAAGTCATTTTATACCTTGAAAAAAATACAAAAAATAGGAAAATTACCAAAACTTTTATTTTTTCATCTCTCTGGAAGGAGAAATAGAAAGAAAGTGAAATAGAAAAAAGAGTAGATGGAGAAGAAGAGAGAAGTGACAGAGACTGTGAACAGGAGCCTAAAGAGAAAATTCAAAGATGGCATTAACTTGGGAGGCACACCTGTGTATTTATATGTATTTTAGACAGTCCTACAAATGGGATGGGAAAAACAAAGAATAAGATGTGGTATGATAGATAAAAGAGACATTGAAAAAGACCCTTGCCCAGATAGGTTTTCAGGATAAAGTTTGCCTATTAGAAATCATTTATATAATTCTCCGGGAAGCCTTACGCTGTGTCTACTATGAGATGCATCTACAATGAATAGAATAATTTGGCCCTGTTTTCCAGGCCATTGTATAATGAAGGCTTTCCTGTTGTCTCCATTATCACATTAGCTTGGATTAGTTCGTTTATTCATTATCTGCTAACTAGGAGATAATTGAGTGTAGGAAAAAGAAAACAAGTGTGTTTTATTGATGTGAAAGGCCAGATAAGCTCCATATCTTGAGGTTCTGGCTTAGAGAGATACCCAAGGGGTGAGGGCAGGAATGTCTAGGCACCTTCCTAGCCCTGAATGCTTCATGGAGCTGAGGGACAGCTTCAGCAGTAGGCGATTACAGACACGATGCAGACTTTCAGAGACAAAGATGACTTGCTGAGAATTTGGGCTCTGGGCAGCCCTGACGAGGAATATTTTAGAAGTCTATAGACATGTTTTCCTAGAATTAATTTTAACGCTTTTGTAGAGGTCGCTCTAAATAGCAAAGGAGTTCCTGGATTGGGGCAGACATGAATTCTGTAAATAGTTTGATACCTTTACTGGCACAGGCTTTGCTGTAATTTAACGCAGTTACATGTAGTTATTCTCCCCCCTCCCTTCATATCAAGTTCTAGAAGCATTATCCCTAAGTGGAACTATTCTTTCTCCTGTCTCTGGTTGCAAAAGAACATGATTTCAGTATCCCTCTAACTCTAGTGCTAATCAGATACACCTCAAGTGTAAATCTATTCTAAGAAGTTGCAGTTACAGCAAAAGAAAATCTTAGTTTGAAATAACCATCTGAAAGTTACCTTGCAAGGGTGCTATGGTAAACACGAAGGTCTCTGGATCTGTGCCTCTTGCCAGCATTAAAAGGACTCCAGCCGTGATAGAATCTACAAAACCATGAAAATTTAACGTGTGTTTTTGAGTATATGCCTTTTGTACATAACAGCCAACAACAAATAAACTCATTAACTATGCTGTTACAAACCATTGAAAAGCAATACATTAATTAATTTAGTGTATTATAAATATCAGATTATGTATTCCAAAATGTCTGTCATTAGGTTTTACAAGTATTTAGGCCTATTCTTTTTCCACATTGCCTCCAAAAACTTTCTTAAACTCACCCTTCCATGCCTCAGCAACTCCTTTTTCCTAGTGTATGTTTAGTCTGTAGAAGAGTCTTTCAAAAAATTCAAGTCAGATGGAGATAGCCCTCTCTTAAAGATCTAGGATGGTGCGCTATGCGTTCAGATCAAGCTCCAACATCTCAACACGGTTTACTGGTTATGTAGTTATTCAAGACATCTCTCAGTTTAGTCTGTCTGGGGTCATCTCTCACCTTGTAGATGCTCAATACACCTTCACCTGTCCTTCTTCCATTTGCCTTTGCTATAAAACCGGAATCTCTATATTCATCAGCTCATGCAAATAAACACTGTAGTGGGGGGTGTGGAGAGGATAGTTCTGTGTTCAACTAAGTTAAACTGCACTTTGGACTCAGCTAGAACATGCACTGCAAACCCAAAACAAATTAAATGCACAAATACCTTCCTACACACACACACAGACAAGCATACATATTATTAAAGAAAGAAAAGTAAGTATATATGTTGTGTTCACACAGACTGGCTACTGTATGGGCAAGGACCTGTCTCTCTTCACTCACCTTAGTAAAATGCCTGATCACAGAGGCCCTCAGTGAACATTTGTTGAATGAGTGAATATCTAAAATTAATGCCAAAAATTGTAGCTCAGTATATGATTCTATGACTTACATTTAGGTATATCAACATACTCCTCAATGTATTGTGAAAAGTCCGCCTTACTATTAATTTTCCTTCTCTCAGTTGGGTTGATTTTACACATTTCTGAGCAGCAAAATGTAAACATTAAAAATACAGAAAACTGCCAACTAACAGTTGGTGTACTAGTTATTTTTCTCAATTTCAGAGTATTCTATTCTTGTCAAAAATGTGGTTGAAAATGACAATGAAGAGAGTGCATTTAATACACCAAATATGAAATTATTACTTGCATGGGAATTGATTTGTGAAAAGCATGCTAAATATTTGATATGAAATTATATCCTACAAATATATACCATTTCAAAGCCACAAAGTATTCTGAACCCCCTTGTCTTACATATTTGCAATCATATGAAATCCACTTTGTGCAAGTTCCTTTGTTTGTGATGGGAAAAGGCACCATTTATTTATTAGATTCAAAGATTTTGCCATTCATTTTAGCCTAGAGAGGAGGTCCAGAAAAATCCAGTAATAAAATATTCTTTTTGATTATGACTTTTGTATGCAGTATGTTAAATCACAGTATTTCACATATATTTAAGTGTGCATTTTTCTTGATGTGATTCAACCCTTTCATTGTGAGCATGCTGGCTTTTTTTGGAGGTGTCCCATCACCATGCCCAGTACCTGTACATCCCTGTTAAGTCTATCAGGAGAACTGAATGATCTTACTCAAACCATGAACTTTAAGGAGAACAATTCACATACCCAATTCCTAAGGCCCTTGACCAAATATCTCATTTTCTTAAATTAGCAGAACAGATGTTCGACACATATGTGTTAAATATATTTTATGAATGAGGGCAAACGATGATGGTAAAGAGCCTGCGGTGAGATAGATCAGCGGCTGAAAACAAACTTATAACATTCTAGCTGTGTGCCCTTAAAATTGCTCTCATCTTAAAACGCATAAAACTTTCTGAGTCATATGAGCATTGTAAAAGGTAATGGGTGGGGCATATACTTTCGAATGTCCCCTCTCTGTAAAGAGAACTTTTCTACTAGCCTTCCTTTCTAACCTTATATTCTAATAAACTTTTGCCTGCTGTTCAAAAAAAAAAAAAAGATAAGGGGCAAAATCCATAGGTTGTCTTATTATCAAAGCACAGGGGCGCTTGAGTGGCTCAGTCCATTAAGCTTCCGACTTCAGCTCAGGTCATGATCTCATGGTTTGTGAGTTTGAGCCCTGTGTCGAGCTCTGTGCTGGCATCTCAGAGCCTGGAGCCTGCTTTAGATTCTGTGTCTCCTTCTCTCTCTGCCCCTCACTTGCTCATCTCTCTCTCTCTCTCTCTCTCTCTCTCTCAAAAACAAACATTTAAAAAATAAAAAAATAAAGGACATAATATATGAAGATGCATTCAGAACATTGGTACATAGTAGGTTTCATAAATGTTTACTATTGTTAATAGTAGTGTTATCCATCTTAATGTATATATTCAAACCAGTTCTTAGGCAACTTTTTCAGTTTTATTTTCCAAGTCATTTAAAATGCAAATGATTTGGAAAAGACATGGGATTGTTGAGACCAATAAGACCTTTCAGGTCATAGCACATGAACAGGCATAGACTAGCATTGAACCAAAATGGCTTTGGCTTCAAAGCATTGCTGCGATTTCTGCTTTGTCTGAACTCCTTGATCATGTCCTGAGCTAAGGACCACAGCTTATGGGCGTCTCGCTGAGCTCCATTTCGTATCGTCATTGATCCAAAACCATTTTAGAACCTTTTTGTCTATAGTCGAAGATATTAAGGCTAGGCCTTTCTCATCAATGGTAGGCATAGAAATCAGGTGCTCATGGGAAACTTAGACAGGAGTAAACTACAAACGGAGTATGAAGACCAGTTTAGCAGACTAGCTTATCTGGCAAATTTAGTAGCCACAAGAAGAAATGGAGTCTTAACTGTGGCCTAGGAAGAAGTTCCTGATGTTTTCTGTTAAGTCTTGGAGATACTATGTAACATTTCTTAGCTTCATCTTTTCATCGGAAAGTGTGTGTGTTTCCTTAAAGCTCTAAACTATTTTTCCCAATTATAACATTCCATAAAATCAACCCTCAAATCCCACATAGATGATACAAAAGAAATCATGCAGAAATATGAAGGAAACAAACAAAAAGCCTTGTAATGTGCTCATACAATAATGTTCACACTGGATAGGTACAAGGTACTTTGAAATGGGAGAAGATTGTGGGAAGAGAAAAGCTGTGGAGAAAAACCTTTTGGCTGGTGAACCAGGAAAGGATCAGATACGAATGTGTCAAAATGCTTTTAACTGTTTCCCTTTAAACAGCACCTCTGGCCTTATTACTTTGAAATCACCAGAAAGAGAAACTATTCTCTCAAGTTGATCGCAATGCCAGAGGGAAAGTTGGAGACAGATCTAAAATCTTGACCATAAGCCCTAAGGAATATACATTTTTAATCAAGGGTGAAGTGTTGGTAATGTTACTGCTACTTGAATGCCAAGGTATTTAAGTTTTAAAGCAAAAAGTCCCTGGAGACCCGCTGACAGCATCCAGCCCTGATGCTCATCACCTACATGGTTTGTGACTAAGGCTTTTTATCCATAAACAGAGCCTAGAGTACATCCTGGGGGGAGACACCAGCAATAGTCGCCTGTGATTTATTGGCTACAAAATGTCACTCTCCCCACAGTTTTTAAATATCGGGGAAAAGCATTCTTTCAAGAAGGAAAGCTCTCCT
This sequence comes from Proteles cristata cristata, assembly GCA_017311185.1. Classification (NCBI taxonomy): domain Eukaryota; kingdom Metazoa; phylum Chordata; class Mammalia; order Carnivora; family Hyaenidae; genus Proteles; species Proteles cristata. Next base: position 109,568 of record JAESUZ010001881.1, on the reverse strand, counting down.
AAAGGGAAACATTGCACAGAGGGAGGTTTGCTTGTTTAATTGCCACATCCCTGATGACCTGGTTTCTCTGCTTTAGCTGAAAAATTAAAAGGAGCCACAGGTCTGTTTGTTAAAATATTCTTATGCAACCTTGTTTGAAGCTAAGTAATATGGAAAATTTTGTTTTTCCCTGACAGTGTTCTCTACTTTTGTTTCAGTCAGGAAAGTAGTGAATACTAGGTCAGTAGCACCTGAATTCTTAAGGGGGAAGAATTTGTTTCACTTGTCTTTGCTCATGAACAGCAGATTCCATAAAAGGCTACGTCCCAGTTTAATGCTGTTGATGTGGCTGAAGGATTGTTGTTTCTATCAGGATTATCTGGCTTGGGGCACCTTGGTGACTCAGTCGGTTAAGTATCCAACTTTGGCTCAGGTCATGATCTCATGGTTTGTGGGTTCGAGTCCTGCATGGGGCTCTGTGCTGACAGCGAGCTCAGAGCCTGGAGACTGCTTCGGATTCTGTATTTCCCTCTCTCTCTGACCTTCTCCTGCTTCCACTGTGTGTCTCTCTCTCAGAAATAAAACATTTAAAAAAATTTTTTAAAGGATTATCTGGCTTAAAGTGTTAGATTATTTTCATAGTACTTGTTGTCCTGTTGTGCTTGTGAATTTTATACGTTTATTTTTAAATCTAGATTCTGTCCAACACTCTGCCTAAATAAATTAAAAAAAAATCAGTTTACTCACTAGTAACTAGTCCTACAAGAAGGCGACATTGGAAATGGAGAAGATAAGTTGAAAAATATTTGTGAAATACTATATAAACAGATGAAGTTTTTTTCCAACTCAGGGAAATACCTTAAATCCTCTAATCCTATTTTCCTCTCTCTAACATAGGGATATTAACACAGTATCACAGGGTTACTATTAGGAAATTCATGAAATTGTGTACCATATTTGAGGTGACAAGCATAATCCCTATCACAAATAATCTTTCACATACAAACGGCAGTTGCCATTATCATTATTGAATTAGAATTGTCTTTCTCTCCTCCTTGTCCTTCTCTATTTCCTTTTTTTTAATTAATTAATTAATTAAGTTTTCTCTTCTCCCTTCTCCTCCTCCTGTGGGTTCTCTTCTTCTCAGGAATGTTCTTGATTATGAATATACAAGGACACGGGGTAAAAGTGATGTTACTATCAGCAAAATGTTTACTCACGCCCTGAAACAGGGCATGTCTATGGTAAAAAACAAAAAACAAAAAACAAAACAAACAAACAGAAAAACTAGTGCTGGCACATTTGGTGTGAGTAAAACTTACATTTGCAGATATAAAATGTAAGAGAAAGAAATTACATAAACAAAATAGAGAATTGCAAATAATAACCTCACCTGCGATGAGATGAAATGAATGGTCTCATGATCCAGAGTTCCCATATGTATAGTTAACTAAGAAATTATAGCTCATTTTCCCATAAATTTACACTTTAAGGATATTAAAAGCGTGGTATGTAAATGGGGTGTCTCTATATCAGATGTTGGACCCCAAATATGGGGTGATGGGTGGAAGCTGGAGAGAAGAAGTGAAATGATTCACTTGAGGCAGAAGGAAGGACGTTGAAGTTGATCAAATATGCCTCAGGGGGCCTGTGGGCAAGATGAGGAGAGGCTGTCTGCCACTAAGCAGTGGTTGAGGGCTCCTTTTAAAGGGGGAAGATGAGGAGGTATGGTGACTTACAGAATTCACTCCTTTTTGGTAACAGTACCTGGTTGCAAGTAGCCCATTGGTCAGTTAGGGCCTGTGGATACTTTGAGTTGGGTTGTCTGATGGGTCAGTGTTCAGCCAGGAGGCTCTATGGGGGCCTGTTTGTCTAAAAGCAGCCTCTCCAAAAATATAACCATTTTTATGATAATGAAGAGATGTTTTCACAGTCTCCATTTTAGAGACTTAAACAAACAAACACAGGCCCAAAATGGGGTCACTTGAGCCAGGCCAAGTCACCAAACCAGGATTTAATTGCAGTTTCACCCTTCCCCAGAAATGTAGTCTTAAACAGGTCAGCTAGGAACTTTCTGATTTGCGTCAGTAAAGTAATCTGTCCTGTGGGCCTTCTCTGTCACACACAGAAAGATGAGATAATCCACATAATATAAGACCCCCTGCCCTTCCTCTGAAGTAAGGTGATTTTGCCTAAATTACAGTCCTTCCTTTCGCTAGTAATTTTTTTACCCCATCCTCCTTCCTATAAAAACTTTGTTTTGTGCGGGACGCCTGGGTGGCTTAGTCGGTTAAGCGTCCGACTTTCACTTAGGTCATGATCTCGCGGTTCGTGGGTTCGAGCCCCGCATCGGGCTCTGTGCTGACTGCCAGCTCAGAGCCTGGAGCCTGTTTCAGTCTGTGACTCCCTCTCTCTCTGACCCTCCCCTGCTCACGCTCTCTCTCTCTCTCTCTCTCCTAGAAATAAATAAAACATTAAAAAAAAACACAACTTTGTTTTCTGCAACTCGTCTTCTCTCTGCTTGCTAGATGGGGTGCTGCTGATTCATGAATTGTTTAATAAAGCCGTTAGATCTTCAACTTCAAAGTTACTCGGTTGAATTGCGTTTTTAACAGACTGAAACACAAAATAATTTTTTTTAAAACCTTGCTCTAAACCGTCAGTAGCACACTTATTAATCTTAAAAGGTACACATATTTTCAAACTAATTATTTCTCAATATAGTATTCTTTTTTAAAATGGATTTTTCATAATTTCCCACTGTTTTATGATAAAATGGTCTAATTCTGTCACTTAAATGTGATTTCTCATAGTTAAATTTGGCTAAATAATTGACTATAAACTAGTTCAGCACCATGTGCTTGAAACTAACCAGACTTGGTATTGCTTCAGGATCTAGAAAACCCTTGCATGTAAATCCATTCTAATCTCTAAGAGAAGTCTTCAGTAAATAAACTGCATGTTTGATCAGTACATGAATGCTTGTGTTTTCTACATAAAAGTAGTTTTATATACATCGGAAATTTTCATTTTTTGCCGTGATTTTGCTTAATACGTAGTTTTCTTCCTTGGGATTATGCTCCTGAAAAGCAAAGTTTATATTATATCTACATTTAAAACAAATACCTTCATTGTAGACCAAATTAAAAATAACAGTAAAGTGGGGCGCCTGGGTGGCTTAGCCGGTTAAGCGTTCAACTTTCGCTTAGGTCATGTTCTCGCGGTTCGTGGGTTCGAGCCCCGCATCGGGCTCTGTGCTGACTGCCAGCTCAGAGCCTGGAGCCTGTTTCAGAGTCTGTGTCTCCCTCTCTCTAACCCTCCCCTGTTCACGCTGTCTCTCTCTCTCTCCTAGAAATAAATAAAAAAAAAATCTCTCTCTATCTCTAAAAAAAAATAACAGTAAAGTAAAATTCTTCAACATATAGCCTACTCTCTGAAGGGTTGCATACTTTGAGAATGCTTTATACAAAGAGTTAAGTTTTGTTGCTTCTGTACATGCAAAAGTAACCAACTCAGGATTATTGTGAATAATTATGAATCAATTACTCACAGATCAGGCCTTAAATATTTTCAAAGAATCAAAAGGAAGATAGAAAATAAGATTTTATTGTATTCTTTTAGTGATAAATTAGGGAAGTCAGTGATGGATGAATGAGTTTGAATATATTGTTATTATCTCTAGCAAATAGGATGTACCATTTCACCAATGGAGTATCAAATGTAAACAAACCCAGGAATAGGAGAGAACTCCTTTATATCTCTTGAATGTAAAAAATTGCTTCAGCTGTAAATGTGAGAAGCAGAAACCTGCACCCACAAATGCATTTGTTATTTTTTTCTGGCCCCAGAATAGATAAATAATAAATATTGTGAAATTATTACCACCATCATGGTATGTACCACATATTCAATATCCATGATGTTTTAGTCACTGGGTGTGAACCTTTACATCCATCTCACTGACGTGATGCTACTCATATGTTGCTGAGAAGGATTTCTGGTGAGAAAATCTGGTATCATTTTAGGTATCACAATAACTATATGACATCATAGAATTCAGAGGCAAAAATGTCTTCGGTACTATTATTTCTTTCAATTTTTCATTTTATTGGTAATGAAACTGAGGCCTGCAGAGATGATAGGTCTTTCCAGAGTAAAATGTCTAGAAAATGAGAGATTCTAGCGAGAGCTCACTTCTTTTGATGCTTGGGTCTGTTTCTTTTTTCAACACACTTTCCTTCACTATATTGAAATATTAGAGACTCGTGGTCTCTAATTGTGATTCATAAAACGAAATAAATATTTAGTCTTGGTCCCTGTTTCTGACAGAGAACTGCTAAAACTCTTGGAATTTCCTAATTGATGAGAGCTATAAAGGTGTTTGCATTATGTTAATGAGATGACTTTGGGACCTCATCTAAGGATGGCGAGCTGGTTGCAGGGAGAACAAACCAGTGATTAGAAGATTAGAATTTATAGCCCCAACCTCCTACCTCCAGGGAGAGGAGAAGGGCTGGAGGTTGAATCATCAATTTCCAACTGGCACTGATTTAATCAATCATGCCTATGTAATGAAGCCTCTATAAAATCCTAAAATGATGGTATTCAGAGAGCGTCCATGGAGGTACTGGGAGAGTGGCACACCCAGAGAGAGCACGTTCCATGTCCGGACACCCAGAGAGAGCACGTTCCGTGTCCCTTTCCCCATACCTTGCCCTATGCATCTCTTCCATCTGGCTGCTCATCTGTATTCTTTCATCTTTTTGTAATAAACCGGTAAATTTAAGTGTTCGCCTGAGTTTGGTGAGCTGCTCCAGCAAATTAATCAAATCCAGGGAAGGTATTGTGGAAACATCTTGTTTGCAGCCAGTTTATCTGAAGGACAGATAACAACCTGAGCTTGAGACTGGCATCTGAGTACAAAGAGGGGGTCATAGGAACTTGAATCTAACTGGGCAGTCAGAAGCACAGGGAACAGCCTGGGCTTGAGATTGGCATTTGATGAGGAGTTGGGGGCCAGTGTTGTAGGACTGAACCCTTAAACTGTGGAATCTGATGCTATATTCAGGTAGATAGTGGTTAGAATTCAGTTAAATTGTAGGACACCCAGCTGGTATCATAAAAAATCACTTGGTGTGGGGAAAAACCTCCACACGTTTGGTGACCAGAAGTGTCAGTAGTCTTTTGTGTGTCAACAGTGTTCTGTGTCAACAGTGTTCTGTGGTTGGAGCGTGAAGAGTAAGATAGACGGAGCTGTTTCCTTTACAGCAGCGTGTGAGTGTGCCTCTGTATCTGTGTGAACAGGAATAAACATTCTCACTCCTCAGTGAGAAGCTCTGTGGTGGATGTTAAGGGGCAGAAACTCTCAAAGATGCTTATGAATGAAGACGCAGAGGGGAAGCACACACCAAGAAGGGCTTCTTGTGTTAGCTTCAATGTGGTTTTGCAGTAACTGTGAAGTCCACCCAGATCATTCAATGTGGGTGAAGTTTGAGACAGACTCAAAAGTTTAACAATGGATGCTTCTTTAAATTTTCTGATTGGTTAATGGAGGTATTTTATTTTAAGATAAAATATAGTCACACTTGTACTTCCACCCAGGACTTCAGAGATTTTATTTAACCTAAATAATCTTATATCTGTATTCCCTTCTTTTCTACACCAAAAACCAATTCTCAATGACCTCGGCAATTACTAGCATAAACTAATCATTTACTTTATCCCACAATACACATGTAGCAGAGCCAGTGTGAAAATATCAACATTACCACCACCAAGAGAATTCCTGAAAAGAGCTTAAGATTTTTCCTTTCGTTATTTTATCCTTGGGGTGCATCCCATTAAGGATGCATGATAGAATTACTGCTCTGTCTTAAACTTTTAATCTGACCTGAAATAGTTTCTCTCTGTGTGGTTATGCCACTAATTTTATACACAGGATCATTTATTTGATTTTCAATATTTAGGGACTGCTTTTTTATTTCATTGTGCAGTGAAACTATGGAAAGGTTCTGAAGTCAAATCTACAAAATAGAGTATGGATACAGAGTGTTAGTTTCTGTCTCTGTCCCCATGGGCCTGGTTCTTCCTTCCCCCCATAGGTAACCATTGTTTTTAAATTAAATTTTTTATTTATTTTTCTCTTAAAAAAAAAAGCACCAATACATGTATATATTCATATCCTTTTAGATACACAGTTGCGAATTATATACACTTTAACTTTTTTGATTTAATAACATGCAATCATTCAGTGGCACTTTAGAGAGAGATTCTTTGTTTATTTTAAAGTTTATTTATTTATATTGAGAGAGAAAGAGAGAGCAAGCAGGGAAGGGGCAGAGAGAGGGAGAGAGAGAATCCCAAGCAGGCTCCAATCTCAGTGAGAAGTCCAACATAGGGCTCCATCTCATCACCATGAGATCATGGCCTGCGCTTGTATCAAGAGTCAGGTGCTTAACTGACTGAGCCACCCAGGCACCCCAAGAGATTCCTTATTATTATTTGTTGAAAACAATAGCTTTACTGAGATATAGTTCATATTTTATAAAATGTATTCTTTTATGATGTGCACTTCAGTGGCTTTTAGTATTTAACATAGCTATGCAACCATCACCACTATTTAATCTCAGAATATTTTCATCATCCCAAAAAGAAATCCCATATCCATTAGCAGTCACTCTCTGGATCCCCAAAACCCCAGTACCTGGCAACCACTAATCTGCTTTTTGTCTCTATGAATTTAATTTGCCCATTTTGAACATTTAATATAAATTGAATGATGTGTTTTATTGTGATTGGTGGCTTCTTTAATAATCTCTTTGAAGGTCATCTATGTTGTAGCACATATCAGTACTACATTTCCTTCTTACTTCCAAATAGTATTCCACTGTATTCCGATACCACATTTTGTTTATCCATTCATCACTTGGTGGGCATTTTATGTTTCTAATTTTCAGTGATTCTGAATAATACTGCTGTGACATAGTATGCAAGTTTATGTGTGGACATCCAGTTTCAATTCTCTGGGAAATTAGCTAAGGGAGTAGATTTGCTGGATGTTTGACATTTTGAGGAATTGCTCAATGGTTTTACGAAATGGCTGTGCAGTTTTATAACCTATAACATCTCAATTTCCGTGCATTTCTCACTAACACTTGTTATTTTATCTGCCCCTCTGATTATGCCCATCCTAGTAAAGTGGTACCCCAGTGTGGTTTTAACTTACATTTAGCAAATGATTGATGATGTTAAACATCTTTACATGGGCCTTTTGGCCATTCATTATATTATATGTCTTCAAATCTTTTGATCATTTTATAAAGTGAGTTATATGTCTTTTTATTATTGAGTTCTACTATTTCCCTATACATATTGAATGCAATGCCCTTGTTAGATGTTTTCTTTAAAAATATCTTCTTCCATTCTAGGACTTACCTTATTACTTTCTTGATCAAATTTTATGGCTTTCAGCTCCTACATTTAGCGTTGATATCCGGTTGGCATTAACTGTATTGTGCTGTGTGAGGTAGGGGTCTAACTTCATTGTTTTGCATGTGTATGCCCGTTTGTTCCAGCACCATTTGTTGCAAGACTATTCTTTAACAGTTTCTTAAAAGTTCACTTAGCCTAAGAAGGCAGCCTAAGAAATATCCTGAAATGTCTCCCATGAAATTACAACTAAACCCATTACTGAGCATAGACTGACCTGACAAGTATACTTCTTCCTGATCTTTAGTATTAATTAGTTTTTAGAGTTTTTGTTATCATGATAAATATACTCTTTTTTTAATTGAACAAATTTTTAACGTTTATTTTTGGGAGAGAGAGAGAGAGAAAGAGAGACAGAGTGTGAGTAGGGGAGGAGCAGAGAGAGAGAGTGAGACATAGAATCAGAAGCAGGCTCCAGGCCCTGAGCTGTCAGTACAGAACCTGAAGCAGGGCTTGAACCCACGAACTGTGAGATCATGACCTGAGCCGAAGTGGGATGCTTAACAGACTGAGCCACCCAGGCGGCCAGTGGTAAGTGTACCCTTTAATCCTTTTGACCTATTTTACCCATGCCCCAGAGTATCCTTGATTTGAGGTTAAATCAGACAATAGGCATATATGAATGAAGGTTTTGCTAAAATATCTCTTGAGCATATTACCACCAAATGAGGCAACTTATTAAATTTGCTTAATATATCTCTGATTCCAGAGATATAATTACATCCTTTTTTGGAATTTGCAGAGTCACCTTTAAAAACAAGCACACCATGGTTTTCTCTAAACCACCTTGATGAGTGGAATACACATTACACAGAAGATTTTAGCATGAAAATATAAAATACACATGATATCCATTTGCCATCTGGTGTGTTGTAAATATATTGTTGTTTACCCTTTTTGAAACCCCTAAATGAACTCCATAATTGCCTCATTATCTGCAATATGTCACACCTCCATGGCCATTCTGGTGATGATAACACATAGTGTCCCAAACAACACAAACAGCAGAATAGATAGGTGAAGTCATCTCATGAACCTATATGCATTTGTATATAAAGAAAGATGGCTCTTGAAATAACACTGCACTGAGGTTCCAGTGCAGCTGTAAGTAATATAACTAATGTCATCTGGTTCAAACCTAAAAGCGCATCACGGAGCATACTTTGCTAAAAATCAAATCAGAGACAGAGCAGAGTTTAGTAATAAAAGATGATTGGTATGTGTCTCCGTGCAATCTTCTTCTATCTGTTGGCCTTAATTCCACTCTCCTGTCTTTTACAATGGATATATAAGTGCATGATAAAATGTGCGTGATTATGGAGAGAACCACTTTAGCAATATATTCTCTATGCTTTATGATAGCTGGTAGCTAAATAATAATCTCTGTAATCACATATGTTTGGCAAGAACTTTATATAGAACATACTAACTCCCTAATGGACATAGATGCTATTTTGGTGCTTTGAGTCACATATATTCTCAACAAAAACTTTTTGATGGACCCTCAGTTTGTTCCTGATTTCATCAAGATTCTTTTCAGTTAGTAAACATTTAACAGCAGATATATGTAATGTGCACAGGAATCTTGAATGAACTCATGATGGGAACTTTTTTCCACACTTATACAAAGCTCCAGAATAATGAAGTGAGAATTTATAGGCATTTACTCATGCATGGATTTATTGTTTGTTCAATACAATCTGTGTGAGTCCATTAGGGATCTTAGGATAAAGACATTTAGTTTTGATCCAGTTTTCTCCTTTATCCCTCACTGCTTCCATCATATTTTACTGAAATTTTCTCTTCTCTCATAATTTTTTTTTAAATCCCCTGTCACTGTTGGCCTAGGTGATCACATCATGCCTTTTTTTTTTTTTTACCAAATCAGTTTCCTTATAGCATTTCATGGCTCTGGTTTCTTCACTGAAGAGCAAAAGGGAAAGAATTATATCTTCAGAAATTTTGTATATTAAAGTAGAACAGAAGAAGTCACTTGAAAGGGAAAGATAAAAGAGCAAGAGATTGAAATATTTTCCAAAGAAAAATATATGTATATATACATGCATATACGCATACATGTATATATCATAAAGTAGACAAATCATAAGTGTCCAGATCAATGGAATTTATAAAATAAATAAATAAAGCCATATCTGTGATACCTGGATCACAGATAATTACTAGTGTGATTTCTGAAGCCATTTCAGTATGTGCGTGTGTGTATGTATGTCTATATATATATGTGTGTATATATATATATATATATAGTGCAGAATGTATTGTTTTGTCTGGCTCTTTCTGTTCAACCTTCTCTTTCTGTTCAGCCTTTTATTTGTAAGATTTGTTGATATTACCATGTGAAGTTGTAGTTCATTTATTTTAATTTCTGAATAGTATTTTATTAGACAAATATACCATACTTTATCCAGTCTACTGCTGATGGGCATTTTGTTTTCAGATATTAGTGAAAGTCCTGCTATGAATATTTGTATTTTTTTAGAGGGGAACACATATATACCCACTTCTCCTGGGTGTATATTTACCTAGTGTGAAATGCTTAGATCGTGAGGCACATTCAGTTTTAGAAAAATGCCAATTTTCCAAAGTGGTTTTACCAGCAGTACATCATTTTCATAGATATGAAAATATGATAACATTGGGTATTTTCCACCTTTTAATGTTAGCTGTTCTGGTAGATACGTATTAGTATCTTACTATACCTTGGTATCTCATTGTGTTTTTAATTTTCATTTTCCCTTATGAGTTAATGTATTTGATTCGTTTTCCTTATGTTTATTAACCATTTGGATATTTAATTATATAAAGTATCTGTTGTGGTAGTTAGCTTTATTCTCTATTGAAGCATCTGTTATTATTGGCTAATAACAATCACTTACATATAGCAGGATATGTGTTGTATCTCACTGTGTGACGAAGTCATGAAAAAGTGAGAAAACATTTGAATAGGCATTTCTCTAAAGGCATACAAATGGCCAACAAGTGCACGAAAGATTACTCAATATTGCTAATCATTAGAGAAATGGAAATTATAAACTAAAACACCAAAACACCTCATAATCACTTGGGATGCTAAAAAAAAAAAAAGCCAATAATAAATGTTGAGGATGTTGAGAAAGTGGAGTATATTGCTGGTGATAATTCAAATAGGCTGCTTTGGGAAACTATTTTGCCTATTCCTCACAATATGAAGCAGAGTTACCAAATGATCCAGCAGTATAAACCCAAGAGAAGTGAGAGCATATATCCCACAAAAACTTGCCCATTAATTTAAAAAAATTAACATTTATTTATTTTTGAGAGATAGAGACAGACAGAGTATGAGTCGAGGAGGGGCAGGGAGAGAGAGGGAGACACAGAATCCGAAGCAGGCTCCAGGCTTTGAGCTGTCAGCCTCGAGCCTGATGTGGGGCTTGAACCCACAAACTGCAAGATCATGACTTGAGCCAAAGTCAGCCACCTAACTGACTGAGCCACCCAGGTGCCCCAGTCCATTAATGTTTATAGTAGCATTACTCATAGTTGCTAAAAGGTGGAAACAACCCAAATGTCCATCAAGTGATGAATGATAAACTAAATGTGGCATAGATACGGACACTTGGGTGGCTCAGTTGGTTAATCGTCTGACTCTTGATTTCAGCTCAGGTCATGATCTCAAGGTTCGTGAAATGAGTCCCTCATTGGGCTCCGCACTGACAGCATGGAGCCTACTTGGGATTCTCTCTCCCTCCCCTTCCCCATTCTCTTTCTCCTCAACCCTTTCAAAATAAATAAACATTAAAAAACGAATATAGCATAGATATGCAATGGAATATTATTTGGTAATAAAAGAAGAATAAAGTATTGGTACATGGTAAAGTGGGGATGAACCTTGAAAACTATGCTAATTTAAAGAAGCCAGTCAGTAAAGGCCACATTTGTATGATTTCATTTATAGGAAATGTCCAGGGTGGGCAAAATCACAGAAACAAAATCTAGATTAGTGGTTGCCAGGTACTTAGCAATGAAAGCAATGGAGGGGCATCTAATGAATATGGAATATCTTCTGGGTGATGAGAATGCTCTAACATCATATAGTTGTGATGGTTTTAAAACTTTGAAAAAAACACTTAAGTTGTACACTTTTAAAAGGAATTTTTAAATACATGTCTTATATCTCAGTAAACCTATCTTAAAAAACAACATCTGGAAATAACTCAAGTCACATTAGTGGGGGAATGAATAATTATCATGATATAACTATATGATGGTATACTTAAGCAATGAATATGCTGGACTTACGTATACTAACAATAATGGATTTCAAAAACAAGGTTGAGAGGAGAATGTAAGTAAAAAAACAGATGGGAGGGGCGCCTGGGTGGCTTGGTCGGTTAGGCGTCTGACTTTCGCTCAGGTCATGATCTCGTGGTTCGTGGGTTCGAGCCCCGCGTCGGGCTCTGTGCTGACTGCCGGCTCGGAGCCTGGAGCATGTTTCAGTCTGTGACTCCCTCTCTCTGACCCTCCCCTGCTCACGCTGTCTCTCTCTCTCTCTCCTAGAAATTAAAAAAAAAAACAAAAAAACAGATGGGAATGACAAACACTAAATTCAGGCTGATGGATTTTATTTTTAGGGTTAAGTGAAAGAGATTGAGATATGGTACCCAGGAATCTTCCCCTGTGTTAGTAATGTTTTTAATTCTTAGAATTATTATGGCTACATGAGATTTTATTGTATTTTGCTTTATGGCTCTTCTTCTACTTAAATATTTTACAATGGAAAAGTATAGTGATATTGGAGGACAGGGGACTTAATGGTAAGAATTAAAATCCAGGGTTGTATGTAAAATTATGTTCTTTGGATTCATTAAGTAGAGCAATTTTCTACACATAAATAATAGAGGTCAATTAACTTTGACAGCATAAAAAATCTGTAGCTTCATTAACATGAGAATTAAATTTGAAGACAGCATCTTGCCTAGTACTTTTAAATGTGTCCAGTTGTCTCAGATTTTTGCAGGTGGCGCATCAGCCAAGAAGTCAGAGGCATATAATAGTACCACTTTTTCCAGATAATTGCCCATGAAAATTCCGTACTTGCTTTAACTCAGTGATTCTCCACTCTGGCTGCACATTAGAAGCACCTGGGGAAATGTAAAAAAATGTGCTGCTGAAGCCCCACCTGCAGGTATTCTGATTTAATTATGTCTGGGAGGAACCTAGGCATTGGCTGCTTTGGAAAGCACTCCAGGCTGTCCTAGTGTGAGCCTATGTTTGAGAGACATTGCTCTAGACTTTGTGCTCTACACTTATATCCTGTTGTCTCTGATCTGTTTCTCCATATCCAACTCTTTCTCTCCTTGGATCATTGGTATTGACAGTCTTTTTGGATTCCCTCTGGCATGCGTCTTTCTCCTGTCTACATGCTTACTTGATTTCAGCATTTCCCCACAGCTGTGAGAGAAAGACTTTCTTACATCCTGTTTCTCCAGCCTAACCCTCACCACTCTAGCCACCAGGGGAGTAGCTTTGCACATTTGCTAACGAATTGCCATGTTTTATGAAGGAAGGAAGGAAGGAAGGAAGGAAGGAAGGAAGGAAGGAGGAAAGGAGGAAGGAAGATCAATTAAGTCATTAAAATTGGCTTAGACATAAAATAAGGATTGAAGTTTTATCGGAAGAATATACGGGGATTAAGGAAGACAAGATTCTTTGACTACCACACATGCAGGCAGAGGTCAGACAGCATTTCTGATGACTCCAACATTACAAGACATGGTCCTTTTGGCCCGTAATTACTGTACTGTTATTTAATGCTGCCTTCAGGTGTTTCCAAGCTTTTGGATGCTGTTTTCCAGTTCCTGGGTGCCCAGATTGTGAGGCCATGGTTAAAAAATAGATAAATAAGGGGTGCCTGGCTGGCTCAATTGGTTACGCATCCAACTCTTGATTATGACTTAGATCATGATCTCACAGCTTGTGAGATCAACCCCCACATCAGGCTCCATACTGATAGCATGAGGCCTGCTTGGGATTCTCTCTCTCTCTCTCTCTCTCTCTCTCTGCCCTCTACAAATACATGCATGCTCCCTCTCTAAATAAACATTTAAAAAAATAGATAAGTGAAATTCAGAGAAAATGATTGAAGGTTTCTGAGAATAGATACTATGCATGTCAGGCTCAAGTGGTACAACATTTACTTATAGCAAGAGGAGAGAAGAAATACCCAGCCACTTTTCAGTGCTTTGGTTGTTCCATCCATGGGAAACAGATCCACTGTGTAGCCAATTGGGGTAATGTAGATGCACACAGCTCAGTGAGTACCGCAGTAGAATGACATTGACTCCTCCTCCACTGTGTCTGAAATCCGGATAGCCTGTGGCATGCCTGAGGGTCACAGATATGCACACGCTTAAGCAGAACAAGTAGTATACACCCTATCTATAACAGCGAGAGATATTCCCTCACAAAGTGACAAGCCCTGCAAGGCTATGAGGGGTCTTTTCTCCCAGGAAGGAAATGTTCCAGGCCTAAGGTCACTCTTACATGACCATGCTTGGAGGCAGGAAGCTGTACACGAGTGCCTTTTCTGATAGACGCTCATGTTTAAAACACAGTAGCCTGATGACCTAATTTTCTAAGACTGCTATAACAAAGTAGAATAAAATCGGTGGCTTAAAACAACAGAAAAGTATTTTCCTACGGTTCTAGAAGCTGGAAGCCCTAAACCAAAGTGTCAACAGGGCAGGCTCCTTCTAAGGGCTGTGGCCAAGAATCTATTCCATAGTTCTCTCCCAGCTTCTGGTAGCTTCAGGTATTCCGTGCTTGGACATGGCATTGTCCCTCTCTTTTCACATTGTCTTCCTCCTGTGTGGGTGTGTGCGTCCAAATTTCTACTTTGTATGAGGGCATACTTAGAAGGTCATACCAGATGAGAACTCACTCTAATGACCTAATTTTTACTTGATTATCTCCATAAAGGCATTCTGTTCAAATAAGGTAATATTCTGAGGTACTGATGGTTAAGACTGTAATGTATCTGAGATTTTTGAGGGCAGGGGGAAGTGGTGGAACACAATTCAACTCATAAAATGTGGTATTTGGAATTTTTTTGAATGTTTTATTTATTAGAGAGAACAGGCAAGCGGGGCAGGGGCAAAAAGAGGATACAAAGTGGGCTCTGCACTAGGAGCAGTGAGCTGGATGCGGGGCTGGGACGCACAAGCCGGGAGATCATGACCGAAGTCAAAGTCCAGTGCTCAACCCACTGAACCACCCAGGTTTCCCTCACATTTGGAATTTTGAATGTTTACAATGATCTATCCTACAATTTTCATAAGCCATCTATCCTTAAATAGCAGAGAATTCAGCCTTGTTCTCAGCCTGAATCAATACTGAGATACAGCAACAATGGAAACAAGTACAAGGATGCTTTTTTTTGTTTTTGTTTTTCCGTAAACCAGTATTTTCCACTAATCTAAACAACAGATAGATGTCGTAAAAATTGTTATCTACCATACTCACTTATGATCCCAGAAAATGTTTAAAGGCTTAGCAAAAATAAGACTCTCTCTGATACTTAAACATGACTTTTTAATATGTGTTTGAGTTGGCCACTAAATTACTAGAGGCAGCTTTGAATGGTAAACTTATAGATTCTTCAAAAAGTATTAAACTGGCCCAACTATTTAAACATTTTTGTGCCATCAGTACACTACTACTTGAATGCTCAATTACTTGGTGACTTAGCTGCTCCTTATCTCTGCTTCCATACAAATCCATTGATGGTAACTTTTAGGTCAAAAGTTTGTCAGAGATACAGTCATCTGTGGGTGGGATGTCAAGACCGCATAATACCAAGCATGGCAATTCCCGTGAACAGAACTCCTCACAGAGAAAATGGGGCTGAAAGCTGCCAATGATGGAAGACACTTAGGATTTCCTGGAGAAGACAGCGCCAGTTGATACGGCTTGCTGAGAATATTCAAGATGATGGGCTATCTTAGAAAGAGCTAAATCATATCACAAGAGCCTAGAATTAACTCTATAATCCTGAGTAAATGAAAGAAGGTTATAAAACACAATCAGAGGCACCTGGTGGCTCAGTCATTTAAGCATCCAACTCTTGATTTCAGCTCACATCACAATCTCACGGTCCATGAGATTGAGCCCCACTTTAGGCTCTGTGCTGATAGCATGGGAGCCTGCTTGGGATTCTTTTTCTCCCTCTCCCTCCCCACTCCCTTGTACATGTTCTCTCTCTCTCAAAATAAATAAACATTAAAAAATAATAAAGTAATAGAACGGTTATATACAAACTGACTTAGTACTAAATATAACTTAATGTAGAGATTAACTTCTCTCTACTTTCTGAAACACTGTCCTTATTGGCAGTTTGCCCTATGTAAAATTTTCAGTAGGGTCTTGAAGGACAAATATCAATCATTTAGTGAGATTATTTTAATCATTTTCCAGTAATGCCTTTCACAAATACACATAAATTATTTAAGGATCAAATATTCCCCATCTTGAAATGTTAACCAAAGCAAAATATAACCTAGGTTTTTTATGCTAGAGTTCCTGGAAGGAGTTCTTAGATAACTGTCATTCAAACAATTTTAAAAAATCATTTTACAAAGGCAAAATATTTTTTGGATAACCTAAATAACTTCTAACTTTAATAAACACCTGTACTTCTACCTCTGGCCTTTCTATGGTTGCTTATGATATCCTCGGGCCCTGGATAAAAGAAATTTCTACTTTGTTTACACTTCCAATTTTCTACATGGCTTCAGCACTTGATTGAGAATGTGAGTGGAAACATGAAATTTAAGCAAAACACACAAATTTTGGCTCTGTCATTTAGCCTGGGGCTATGGGTATGTTTCTTAGCTTCTTTAACTAGATGCACAATAAGTGGGAGTAATAATGTTTAATTCAAAGATTTTTGGGGGGGATTAAATAATATACTCCTGAAACCAGAAAAGTGCTTAACATAGAATAGGTCTTTAATGAGTATGACCCCTTTGTGATTTACATCTTCTTTCCTTTTATAGCCAGTCTATATTTGCCATCTCTATTGATGATCCACAGAAACTCTCTCACTTAATTAATGTTTCTTTAATCCTTATTTTTATAAATCTTAAAAATAATAGTGTCAGAGTATTAAACTATTCCTACTTATTGATATTTTTCTTCAGCTAAAAATCACAAAAGTCAACAGTCCCTACATTCCATTTCTTTAGAAGCAGGAGAATGGTTTACTAGGACCTCTAAATTGCTAAGTTTTGCCAAGATTAATCTTGGCCATTCTCAGCCTCTGAACATTTCTGTACAGAATGGATAGACTCAGTGACATCTACAACAAGCCCACCCCATATTTTCTGCTGAACTTATTTTAATAGTGTATTATCCTGTGTCATTTCCTCTGTTAATGTTCTTTTTCTTTGCTAAAACTTTTTGTTTATATCAGAGAAAAAGGGTGACTGTTTTAAAAACTCCATACTACCATTCTTGCCAGTGGCAAACCTCTATTTGTTGACAATGGACTAAACACTTTCACAATCATTATGACCATTTATTCTCATAACAGTCCTCCAACATAGGTATCATTATTTCCATTTTAAATCTCATGAATGTGATTTTTCACATAAATTATCACTGATTACACAACTGGCAACTAAAAGAGCTGTCATTGAGTGTAATCCAAGATCATGGCAAAATTTACACTCTCAGCTTCATAACACGATGTTCATCAATCTGATTCAAATCCCGACAACTGTGCTTTGCAACAGAAATTCTTAGGCTGAATTCAGTGGATTTTATTGGCTCTCTCCCCATAATCTTTCATTAGCTGCCAAAGTTGATCAAATCATTTCACAAAACTTACTTGACTAGTATCAGGCCAGGTTCCACTTCAGTGTTTCCATTACTCCAACTCCTCGTCTTCTTCAGCCTAACTATAGGCTCTCCAGTGCCTCTTTCATAACTCTCTTTAGTACTTTCTTCTGGAGATCTTATTTGCCTGTAGAGTATCATTTCTTTCTTTCTTTTTTTTTTTTTTTACAAATAGTTTATTGTCAAATTAGTTTCCACATAACACCCAGTGCTCATCCCCACCAGTGCCCTCCTCCATGCCCACCCCTCCTCCCCCCCACATCCACCAGTCCTCAGTTTTTGTCAGCATTCAAGAGTCTCTCATGGTTTGCCTCTCCCCCTTTCCCCCACCATTTCCGCCCTTCTTCTCCCCCTTGGTCCTCTGTTAAGTTCCTCCTAATCCTCCTATACGTGCACACATATGATATTTGTCTTTCTCTGCCTGACTTATTTCGCTCAGCATAACACCCTCAAGGTCCATCCATGTTGCTACACATGGCCAGATTTCATTGTTTCTCATTGCCATGTAGTATTCCATGGTATAGATAAACCACATCTTCTTGATCCATTCATCTGTTGATGGACACTTAGGCTCTTTCCAGGTTTTAGCTATTGTGGAGAGTGCTGCTATGAACATTGGGGTACATGTGCTCCTATGCATCAGCATTTCTGTATCCCTTGGGTAAATTCCTAGCAGTGCTATTGCTGGGTCATAGGGGAGTTCTATTGTTAGTTTCCTTAGGAACCTCCACACTGTTTTCCAGAGGGGCTGTACCAGTTTACATTCCCACCAACAGTGTAGGAGGGTGCCCGTTTCTCCACATCCTCGCCAGCATCTAGAGTTCTCTGATTGGCTCATTTTAGCCACTCTGACTGGCGTGAGGTGGTATCTCAGTGTGGTTTTGATTTGTATTTCCCTGATGAGGAGCGATGCTGAGCATCATTTCATGTGTCTGTTGGCCAGCTGGATGTCCTCTTTGGAGAAGTGTCTGTTCATATCTTCTGCCCATTTCTTCACTGGGTTGTTTGTTTTTCGGGCGTGTAGTTTGGTGAGTTCCTTGTAGATTCTGGATATCAACCCTTTATCTGATATGTCATTTGCAACTATCTTTTCCCATTCCGTTGGTTGCCTATTAATTTTCTGGGTTGTTTCCTTGGCTGTGCAGAAGCTTTTAATCTTGAGGAGGTCCCAACAGTTTATTTTTGCTCTTGATTCCCTTGCTTTTGGGGATGTGTCAAGTAAGAAGTTGCTGCGGTGGAGGTCAAGGAGGTTGTTTCCTGCTTTCTCCTCTAGGGTGTTGATAGTTTCCTGTCTCACGTTCAGGTCCTTTATCCATTTTGAGTTTATTTTTGGGCATGGTGTGAGAAAATGATCTAGTTTCATTCTTCTGCATGTTGCTGTCCAGTTCTCCCAACACCATCTGTTAAAAAGGCTGTCTTTTTTCCATCGGATATTCTTTCCTGCTTTGTCAAAGATTAGTTGGCTGTATACTTTTGGGTCCACTTCTGAGTTCTCAATTCTGTTCCATTGGTCTATGTGTCTGTTTTTGTGCCAATACCATACTGTCTTGATGATGACAGCTTTGTAGTAGAGGCTAAAGTCTGGGATGGTGATCCCTCCCGTTTTGGTTTTATTTTTCAGGATTACTTTGGCTATTCGGGGTCTTTTGTGGTTCCATACAAATTTTTGGATAGTTTGTTCTAGTTTTGAGAAGTATGCTGGTGCAATTTTGATTGGAATTGCATTGAATGTGTAGAGTGCCTTAGGTAGTAATGACATCTTAACTATATTTATTCTTCCTATCCATGAGCATGGAATGTTTTTCCATTTCTTTGTGTCTTCTTCAATTTCCTTCATAAGTTTTCTATAGTTTTCATCATACAGATCTCTTGTATCCTTGGTTAGGTTTATTCCGAGGTATTTTATGGTTTTTTGTGCAATTGTGAATGGGATCAGTTTCTTGATTTCTCTTTCTGTTGCTTCATTGTTGGTGTATAAAAATGCAACCGATTTCTGTACGTTGATTTTGTACCCTGCAACTTGGCTGAATTCTTGGATCAGTTCTAGTAGGCTTCTGGTGGAGTCTGTCGGGTTTTCTATGTAGAGTATCATGTCATCTGCGAAGAGTGAAAGTTTGACTTCCTCTTTGCCAATTCTGATGCCTTTGATTTCCTTTTGGTGTCTGATGGCTGATGCTAGGACTTCCAGCACTATGTTAAACAGCAGTGGTGAGAGTGGGCATCCCTGTCGTGTTCCTGATCTCAGGGGGAAAGCTCTGAGTTTTTCCCCGTTGAGGATGATGTTAGCTGAAGGCTTCTCATAGATGGCTTTGATGATGTTTAAGTAGGTTCCTTCTATCCCAACTTTCTCGAGAGTCTTTATTAAGAAGGGATGCTGTATTTTGTCAAATGCTTTTTCTGCATCTATTGACAGGATCATATGGTTTTTATCTTTTCTTTTATTGATATGATGTATCACATTGATTGATTTGCGAATGTTGAACCAGCCCTGTAACCCAGGAATGAATCCCACTTGATCTTGGTGGATGATTCTTTTGATATGCTGCTGGATTCGATTTGCAAGGATCTTGTTGAGAATTTTTGCATCCGTATTCATCAAGGATATTGGCCTGTAGTTCTCTTTTTTTGCTGGATCTCTGTCTGGCTTGGGAATCAGTGTGATGCTGGCTTCATAAAATGAGTCCGGGAGTTTTCCTTCGCTTTCTATTTTTTGGAATAACTTGAGAAGAATTGGGATTAATTCTGTTTTAAATGTCTGGTAGAATTCCCCAGGGAAGCCATCAGGTCCAGGGCTCTTATTTGTTGGGAGATTTT
This sequence comes from Proteles cristata cristata, assembly GCA_017311185.1. Lineage (NCBI taxonomy): Eukaryota > Metazoa > Chordata > Mammalia > Carnivora > Hyaenidae > Proteles > Proteles cristata. The sequence goes on along the minus strand of JAESUZ010001881.1, from coordinate 89,393 downwards.
TGATCACTGATTCAATTTCTTCACTCGTTATGGGTCTGTTCAGGTTTTCTATTTCTTCCCGTGTGAATTTTGGTAGTGAGTGTGTGTTGAGGAATTTGTCCATTTCTTCTAAGTTGTCCAATTTGTTGGCATATAATTTTTCATAGTATTCCCTGATAATTGCTTGTATTTCTGAGGGGTTGGTTGTAATAAGTCCATTTTCATTCATAATTTTGTCTATTTGGGTGCTCTCTCTTTTCTTTTGGATAAGTCTGGCTAGAGGTTTGTCAATTTTGTTGACTTTTTCAAAAAACCAACTCTTGGTTTCATGGATCTGTTCAATTGTTTCTTTGGTCTCTATGTTGTTTATTTCTGCTCTAATTTTTACTATTTCTCTTCTTCTACTGGGTTTAGGGCGTTCTTGTTGCTCTGCCTCTAGTTCCTTTAGGTGAGCTGTTAGATTTTGGACTTGCGCTTTTTCTAATCTCTTGAAATAGGCCTGGAGAGCAATGTACTCTCCTCTTAGGACTGCCTTTGCCGCATCCCATAGATTTTGAATTGTTGTGTTTTCATTTTCATTTGTTTCCATATATTTTTTAATTTCATCTCTAATTGCCTGATTGGCCCATTCATTCTTTAGAAGGGTGTTCTTTAACCTCCATGTTTTTGGAAGTTTTCCAGACTTCTTCCTGTAATTGATTTCAAGTTTCAAAGCATTGTGATCTGACAGTGTGCATGGTATGATCTCTATTCTTTTATATTTATTGAGGGCTGCTTTATGTCCCAGTATGTGATCTATCTTGGAGAATGTGCCATGTGCACTTGAGAAGAAAGTAAATTCCCTGGCCTCAGGATGTAAAGTTCTAAATATATCCGTCAGGTCCATCTGGTCCAATGTATCTTTCAAGTCCATTATTTCTTTAGTGATTTTCTGTCTGGTTGACCTATCCATTGCTGTAAGCGGAGTATTAAAGTCCCCTGCTATTAGCACATTCTTATCTAGAAGCTTGTTTCTGTTTGTGATTAATTGTTTTAGATATTTAGGTGCTCCCATATTCGGTGCGTAGACATTTATGATTGTTAGTTCTTCCTGATGGATGGACCCTGTAATTATTATGTAGTGCCCTTCTTCATCTCTTGTGATTGTCTTTAATTTAAAGTCCAGTTTGTCTGATATAAGTATCGCTACTCCGGCTTTCTTTTGATTTCCTGTAGCATGATATATATTTCTCCATCCCCTTACTTTTAATCTGAAGGTATCTTCCCGTCTAAAATGAGTTTCTTGTAGACAGCATATAGATGGATTTTGTTTTTTAATCCATTCTGCTACCCTATGTCTTTTGATTGGAGCATTCAGCCCATTTACATTCAGTGTTATTATTGAAATAGGTGGGTTTAGAGTCTTTGTATCTTTTGTAGGGTTCATGTTTGTGGTGGTGTCTCTGGAATCTTTGTTCCTTGCAACCTTTCCTTCAGAGCATCCCCCTCAGGATTTCTTGTAGGGCTGGCTTCGTGGTGACAAATTCTTTCAATTTCTGTTTGTTTGGAAAGGTTTTTATCTCTCCTTCTATTTTGAATGACAGGCTTGCTGGATAGAGGATTCTTGGCTGCATGTTTTTACTGTTCATCACATTGAAGATCTCTTGCCATTCCTTTCTGGCCTGCCACGTTTCAGTAGATAGGTCTGTCACCACTCTGATAGGTTTCCCTTTGTATGTGAGGGCCCTTTTCTCCCTAGCTGCTTTCAAAATTCTCTCTTTGTCCTTGTATTTTGCCATTTTTACGATGATATGTCGTGCAGAAGATCGATTCAAGTTACGTCTGAGGGGAGTCCTCTGAGCCTCTTGTATTTCCACATTTACTTCCTTCCCCAGGTCAGGGAAGTTCTCTGCTATAATTTGTTCCAGGACTCCTTCAGCACCTTTCCCTCTCTCTTCCTCTTCTGGGATTCCTATAATACGGATATTGTTGCGTTTGACTGTGTCGCTGAGCTCTCGAATTCTTCTTTCCTGTTCCTGGATCAGTTTGTCTCTTTTTTTGTCAGCTTCTTGTTTTTCTATAATGGTGTCTTCTAAATCACTTATTCTCCTTTCTGTCTCTTCAAGCCGTGCATTGGAGGCCTCTAGTTTATTATGGATGTCATTTATCGCATTTTTTAATTCTTCATGCCTATTTTTATTTTCCATTCTGTCTGTAGCCATAGTTTCTTTGATGTCCCCTATGTTTTTTTCAAGCCCTGCTATTAATTTTACCATTATTATTCTAAAATCTTGTTCACTTATGCTGCTGATATCTGTTTTGAGCAGTTCATTAGCTGTCATTTCTTCTTGGGAGTTTCTTTGGAGGAGAGCTCTTTCGTTTCGTCATTTTAGTTAGCTTTCCGGCTCTTGTTGGTTTTAAAGACCTGTTATGCTCTCTGTTTCTATGAGCACTGCTATATCCAAGAAGACTCTTTGACTTTCCAGGGCCTATCCTTTCAGAGATTGTTTTTTGAATGGTATCCCTCGGTCACTCTTGTTGGGACCTTAGTTATTTTCTTTTTCTATTCATAGTGATATTTGGGACTCTTCACCTTGTGTACTCTAGCTTGTTTCTTGAGGTAGCCCTGGAAAAGAAAACAGACAGACAAACACACAGGGAGTACGAGCACACAAACGCACAGGCTGATTCAACTAACATGCAAAGCAAGAGGGAAAACGAAAAAGTTAAGAGAAAAGACGGAGGAGGGAGGGCGAATAATAGGGAGCATAAAATACATAAAAGGGTCAAAAAGGGGAAAAGAAAAGGAAAAAAGAAGAAAACCGACGGACAAAGAACGGTTTAAAGCATATACCTGGATTTCCCAGCTACAGTTAAATAGCCGTGTGTATGCAGTGCTGGTTGAAGAGCATAGAGAAAAAGAGAGAAGGCAGGGCGAGACAAGGCAGATTTGGAAATAGAATGAACAGGCAGAAGGGATAAGAAGCTTTTTTCAAAGAGGTAAAGGGTAGAATATGGTTGGATAGGTGAGAGAAGGATGCTGGAATTTTCCGGAGAAACTATATAGTCTAATTACTCCTGAGAGAAATAGCTGAAAAAGTCGGTAGGTGTAGAATTTACATTTACAGAATGGACTTGTTGTGATTGTTTAAGCAAGCTGGCGACCAGAGTTAATCAGGTCAGTGTTTTGGGGAAAAAAGCGAGAAAAGAGAAAGAAGAAGAAAAAAAGAGAAAAGAAAGGGAAAAAAGAAAAAAAAAGAAAGAAAAAAAGGGAAAAAAACAAAAAAAAGGGAAAAAAAAGAAAAAAAAAAGGGAGGAGGGCACCTCTCAGGCAGGGATGGGCGTGGCGTGATCCGATGCCTCAGGCAGGGGTTCTGCCTTGGCGATTGTGGGGAGGAGAGTGATGGTGCTCCAGTCCCTTCTTGAACCCCGCTCTGCAGCTCGCTTTTTTTTTTTTTGGCGTGTCAACTCCCCGTTCCGGGGACGCAGCCGAAGTTGGTTGCACTCTTCAACCCAGGCCAGTTCCAATCTCCAAATCCCAGTCCGCGCGCCCCGCTGAAGTTGCCTTAGACACAGCTTCCCAGACAACCCCCTCGGGCTATTCCAGGCTCCCTGCTGAGCTCTGGGGGCGGAGTCAGAATCGCTTCTTCCTTCTCTGGGTTGGGCTGGCGCGCATGCGCGGGGGCTTGCCTGCCGGGTCCGCGTAGCCTGAGCCCGCTGGAGTGAGGAAAACCGGGTCTCTCTATGGCTCGTCACCCGAAACACGAACTCACAGGCAAATTTCCCAGTTTTTAGCTCTTTGCCTTCCCTCTCGAGTTCCAGCCAGCCAGGAGCGCGGACGCCCGGTGTCTGCGCGGCTCTTTCAGGGGTCCCAGCCGCCCTGGAGCTACAATGGCGGCAGGTGCGCCGCCGCCGCTTTAAAACCCAACCTCCAGGAGCGGCACAAAGAAGCAGTTTGTGTGCTCAGCCTCCCCCAGGACCAGTTGTCGCGAGGGGACCTGGTGTGCAGGTATTTGGCAAGTACGGTCTTTCTATGCACCGAGCGGAGGTTTTTCTGTCTCGGACTCTCTCCTTTTCCCCTCTCACTCCCCGTAGAGGGTAGAGGGGGATCGCCTCCCACCGTGGAGGCTCCGATCCCGGCCCGATTTTACCTTCCCCGGTTCGCACTCACGTTAGAAGGCTTTCTCAGTGGATTCTGCGTCCTTTTTCTCCCAGTCTCTCAGGTTTTGTAAGGTTTCCAATGGCTTCAGATCTTTTCTGTGTGATGTATGGGCGCGAGTGCAGGTACGGAGCTCCTTACTTCTCCGCCATCTTGCCCTCCCTTCCTCTAGAACTCCATTGATATTTTAAAACAGTGTCTTATAGTTTCATAGTGAAAATCTAGCACTTCTTTTGTTAAATTTATTCCTAAATATTTTATCATTTTAGGTATTATTTTAAATGAAATTGTTTTACCTTAATTTTTAGATTATTTTATGTGAATATGTATAAATATCATTGATTTTCTTATTTTATTTTTTAAATTTTAATTTTTTTAAATTTAAATTAAACATTTTTAATGTTTAATGTTTATTTTTGAAAGGGAGAGAGACAAGAGTATGAGTGGGGGAGGGGCAGAGAAAGAGGGAGACACAGAATCTGAAACAAACACAAGTCTCTGAGCTGTCAGCACAGAGACCTGCATGGGGCCTGAATTCATGAACTGTGAGATTATGAACTGAGCCAAAGTTGGACGCTTAACTAACTGAGACACCAAGGCACCCCTGATTTTTCTTTATTGACCTTGTATCTTTTAACTTTTTAGCACTTTATTATTAGTAGTAAAAATTTTTAGTAGGTTTTTTTTTTCTTTTTGGATTTTCTATATACAAGATGAAATCCTTGATGGAAAGAAATAGTTTTAATCTTTTCTTTTATCTGGATGCTTTTCATTACATGGTTTTGCTTCATTCTTTTGCTACAACCTCTGGTACAGTATTGAATAGAAAAGGCAAGAAGACATGCATCTTTTTCTTCTTCCTGCTCTTGTACATGATTAAGTATCATGTTAGCTGTGGGTCAGTTAGTCTGTTACTGTGGATGCTCATTATCAGACTGAGAGAGCTCTTTTCTATTTCTGATTTTTTTAGTGTGTTTATCTTGAAAGTGTGTTACATTTTATCTAGGGATTTTTCTTCATTTCTTGAGATGATCATGTGGGGGGATTTTTGCGCTTATTCTATTTATATAGTATATCATATTGACTGATTTGGGGGTGTCTAAACCAATCTCTCATTTTGGAGATAAATCACACTGTGTAATGTTGTATAATGCTTTTCATATTGTATGGGGTTTGGTTTCCTAGTTCACGGTTTTATTTGTTTTTTGAGAATTTGTAATCTATATTTATAAAGAATATTGGTCTACAGAGTAATTTTGTGATGTCTCATCTTGTTTAGATATCAAAATAATAATGGACTCACATAATGAATTGGGAAATATTTCTACTTTATTTATTTGAATAGTTTCTGAAGAATTGATTTTAATTCTTTTTAAAGTTTGGTAGAATTCACCAGTTAAGCCATTTCTAATAAATACAGATCATTCTTAGAAAATTGATAATCTGTGAAGCATGCCACAGCCCTACCTGTTATATCACTATGTTCAGTATCTTCAACTATGAATGAAGTGACAGATTTGCTGTCAGATTATCTTCAGTATGTTTCCCAGCAAAAGAGTGCCAGAAAAATTAGTTGGGTATGAATGGGTCAGAAGAGTCTCAGGCCCTTGTGTTATGAACATGAGGCACTGTGCCCTTAAACATACTGGGACCTTAGGACATAATTGGAGACTTATGGTTGCTAAAGCTGAGAGAATATTTTAGTGTGGATATTGGAGACTGATCATGTTGTAAAGATGACCCACCAGGAATGTGGACAGCCACATAAATTACAGTGTGCAAAAAACCACGTTACATCCACTCTGTCTATGACTACAATACACCTATGGATGTAAGACTTGTGAGAACTGTATCAAAAATAAAATAGTTTCTTGTTTATTAAGAAGTAGATGTATTGTTCAGGGATGAAACGTATTAGGGGGCTTTAATTAATGAAGTTGAGAATCAAAAGAATAACTTGGCTGGAAAGGACATTGTAAATATAAGGTAAAGGAGGTCAGTAACATCATGGGCAGAAATGTACTGAGGTACAGATGGATAGCAGTATGACTAGGAAATTATATATGTTGTCAGAGAAAGGAAGCCTGCTTGCAGTCACAGAGGATTACTGAATACATGGATTAAGACATTCCCTATTTGCGTTAAGGAGGAAAGTTCAAGACATTCCCTATTTGAATTAAGGAGGATGGACTCTCAAAAATTCATTCTTATATTTGCTATACAAATCAGGCAGTGGTCTTGGTCATTTAAGAGACAATGAGAGACAATTTTGTGTCATTTGAAAATGAAAGACTGTACAAGCCAAGGTCTTCAGCACATGAAGAAATCTGAAAACAGTACTTCTATATAATAGATAATTGAATTTCAAAACATACAAATCTGTAGTCAGAATATGAGCTTCTCAGAAACTTCTTTGTTTGTGGTTTAACTGTCAGTTCAGATTTGTAGAGCATTCTTCTTTGATGACATGCTTTTTGCTGAGAAATTTTCTATTCATTCAAACCCTTTTGGTTGTAGAATTGAAATAAGCCTCTATTATGAAAATGAAGTGTCATAATTTTTAATCAGTATGGATCACCTCTGGGGCACATCTAATGAAAGACTATGAAAGGGACAGGAAGGATAACAAAAGAGCAATCATAAAAATCCAGATAATGTTTTTAGGGCTGCAGTTTAAGCTTTGAATACTCATAATAACCTTTTGATACCTGTCATTCCATATTCCACAAGCATTTGCCTTTGCAAGAGAAGTCAAATTTGCAGCCTTGGCAGTTGAGATAATGGCACATCAGTCACCAGTTAGTTCTACTTATTAATCCTCGTTAGGCAACCCACAATCTATTGACTGTAGCAGGAGTAGTGTTGGTGGTAGCAGCAGTAATAGTGGTAGAAGTAGTAGTAGTAATAGAAGCTAATCACGAAACTTTCATATGATCTCTGAAGGAAACACAAAGATAACAGTATGTTATCAGTTACTTAGCACCATACTTCCTTCATACTAAATGGAGAAACACTATTATTTTTATTAAAATAGCAACAAACAACAGTGACCTGGATTAGTATTGTAAAGCATGGACTTTAGAGTCACATGGACACAGGATAAAATTTTAGTATTGTAGCTTCAAAATTTAAAATTTCTTCAATGGAATCAAACTGATTCCTAATAGACTTCATTTTAAAAAGACTCCTTCACAGATTGATTGTGAGGATTAAGTGACAGATTCATAGAAAGTGCTTAGAAAACTGAATGATATGATTTATGGGCTAAATAGGAACTTTAATGCCATTATTACTGGCCAGATAACTTTAATGAAAAATTCAAACTTACTATCAAATATTACTTAAAATAATAAACGGCAATATTTTATATTAAATAAGTAATGATAAGACTAAAAAGTATTAACTTGTAAACTTAGAAATGTATTGACGCAGAGCATTTAACACATGGTAGACACTTTATAAACAAAAGCCGGACATAATTCCTATTAGATGTTTGGCTGCTTAATTTTTCCCTTAAACACACACCCACAAAATATTTCAAATAATTTAAGTCATTTACACACTTTTAAATTTTTCAGTCATATCTGTAATGTAAGAATTTTGCCATATCATTAAATTCTCCTTCTAAGTAGGTTCTGTAAGGTTTATATAATATTTTATTTTATATATGTAGTATGATATACTTAATATTTTTAAATACATTTGGCTAATTTTATTAAGTTTATTTATTTTGAAAGAGAGAGCATGAGCGGGGGAAGTCTGAGAGAGAGAGGGAGAGAAAGAATTCCAAGCAGGCTCCATGCTGTCAGCACAAAGCCTGACATGGAGCTTGGACTCATGAACCTTGAGATCATGATCATGGCTGAGATCAAGAGTCTCAGGATTAACTGACTAAGCCACCCACGCCCCCCAGAATGGTTTCAATGAGTGTTTGGACAAAGCAGGTATTCAAGAATTAGCAAAAATATATGGGGAAAAAGATATATGTATGTATATATATAAAGATTTTTTAAAGTTTATTTATTTTGAGAGAGAGAGAGTGCCCTCATGAGCAGGGAAGAGACAGAAAGAAGGAAAGAGGGAATTCCAAACAGCCTCCATTGCTGTTAGCACGGAGCACAATGCGGGGCTTGAACTCATGAGCTATGATCATGATCCACGCCAAAATCAAGAATCAGATGCTTAACAGACTGAGCCACCCTGGTACCCCTAGAATATCTTAAATGAGTATCAGGAAAAAAACCAAGTATGGTAATTAGAGCATGAAACTCTTCAGTTTCCTGCTGATCTTCTTTAGGATCAAGTAGATAAAAAAAGAAACTAATATTTTTTTCATGAGTGATGAAAAAGCTACTTTAAAAAAATCTGTGACTACTGAATTTTCAAAAATAGGGCAAATCACTGTATACAAATGCACCATTATAGTCCAATATTTTATGTTAATATCAACAATCAAACCTTACAGGAATAATTAGCAAAATCAATATAGCAACATAAGAGAAATAGTATATTACAGTCATATAGAATTTGTAGCTATGATTCAACAATTGTTAAACATTTAGCATCTGCGTATTTTTTTATTATTTTTTGTCAAAAGTTAAAAAAATCTAATAGATGAAAAAAATTTGCAAAAATTTAATATTTTTCATGAAATCCTTACTAAAATAAAAATACATGTATGTATAACAATTTCTACAATATTTGTCATGCTGCAACATCTGCTATGCTCATTATTTGATTACTTGCAAGTGGCATAGTAGTTGACACACATGCAAACACCTTGCAGGTCTCTTGAGCAGCAAATAATTATTACTGCGCATCATTGTTCTGGATCGTATAACCAACATACAAGGAAATGGATAACATAAAAATCTGAAATTAATCAAATAAGGCAATATTTATCAGTGAGAATAGTAGAATAACTGGAACATTCATGTGAACTAACAGAACATTATTATAAATAATATGAAAAAATCATTAGTATAATATTAGAAATTTATAATTTTCTTATATAAAAGAAATAACATCATATTTATAATGAAAATTTGTTAAATATCTGTGTTATAAAAATTTTCAATTCCCCTAAGTGTGAATCGTGTAAATATGGTTGACTGTTCCTTGATTTTCAATGGAAAGATTCATTTAAAATATTCACTATTTGGAGCGTCTGAGTGACTCAGTAGGTTGAGCTTCTGACTTCCGCTCAGGTCATGATCTCACAGTTTGAGTTCGAGCCCTGCATCTGGCTCTGTGCTAAATGCTCAGAGCCTGAAGCCCACTTCAGATTCTGTTTCCCCCTCTGTCTGCCTCTCCCCAGCTTGTACTCAGTATCTCTCTCTGTCTCAAAACTAAATAAACATTTTAAAAATTAAAATATTTCACTACTTTAAGAGGTAAATTTACTCTTATTGTGGTTGCCTTTGGCTGATAACCTGATTATAAAGTCCAGCATGGTTCTGAAAAAGAAGAATATTAAGAGAAAAGTAGTTATATACAAGGGAGGAGAGCAACCTGCTATAGTGGTCCATGATATAATTTAAAAATATAAACTATATGGGTATAGATGCATGGTAAAAAAGGACAATTAATGAAAGAGCATAGAAAGTCTAGTTTGACAAACATATTGAATTTTAATATGAAATAGTCCTGGCATTTCAATTTAGAAAGAGATATTTGACCAGCTATGTTGGATCAATATTAGTATAAAAGTATTTTCCAAAGAAGTGAAATATTTGCATTAATTAAATTATTAATATACAGAAATTAAATTAGATAAATACTTATTATTACATTGGGATGATAAAGCACTTTCTCAGAAAGAATCCTAGAAGCACTATACAGATAGATTGGTACATTGAGTACATACAAATAAAATCAAGTATGAAGACTCCATTTCTGGGATATAGACATACATTTCCTTATTCCTACTCAGATATAAAACAAAACAAACACAAGGACAGAGATCTACTCCCAGAATCAGAACATGAAGGGCTCTACAGACCACTTCTCTATGAAACTGGTGATGAAAATTGATTTATACATAGATCATGTCATATATAAAAATATATATAAAATAACAATTATATGTATAACAATATAAAATTACATGTAAATATATACAAAGTTATCTATACAAACGTGTAATTTTATATAGTCATATATTTTTATAACATAAACAATATATACTTAGAGTCCATATATTATATATAACATGTATGTAACTAATAAAGTATAGCTATATAATTCATGTATAAATATATAAAAGCATATGTAATAATTATATATATAGCAAGTTTTGGAGTGTATATGTATGTGCATATATATTATACGCACACACACACATATATACATATATAATACATTTGTACCCTCTGAAAATGCTCCAAAGAGCATACATCAAGTAAATAAATATCTACTGAGGAATATATATGAAAATTTAGCAAGAAAAGCAAGTCTTTTTAGTATCTGGGCTCAGCTCAGCAAGATATAATTCTATTCCAGACTGCTATAGCCAAGATCAGGAACACAGTCTCTCTCCCCCTATTCCCTGTCAGGGACATCTTCCCATGAGGATATTTCTCATTCAGCATTTTTCATCCTGTCCCCAGCTGCCTGTTGCCTTGGCTACAATAAATAAGTGCAGGTGAGAGGTAAGGGGTTACATTCTACTCAGGACCATCCGTGTAACAGAGGCTCTATATTGAACTTGAAACCACTGAGAATATACTCTGGCCCTGGCTGGTTAGTTAGTGGTCCCACACCAGGTGAAGCAGTCCAACAAGAATTCAGGCTACTGCCCCTTTCCTCCCAGTGTTCGTTTCTAGATTAAACGTGTCAGTCAGAGAGAGGCCTACCATTTTGCCCCTCGTCAGAACCTTGACCTAGAAATTTTGCATGGAGAGAGAAGCAAACAGTGAAATACATAGCTCCTCATCTCTTTGCAAAGGAACTCAGTTCATTATTGAAAGAGCATGGGAAAGCTAATGTCTAATGGTGTTCTCAAAAACAGTAGACATTGTGGTAGGAGGTGGCAACTGAGAAATCTGTGAATTGCTAAACTATATTTGAAATACATGTTAAATTATAGGGCTACTTTGTTGAAGAGAGTAGGAGAGGGGACAGGATAAAAAATATGTTAGACACATAAAGCAAAATTTTAAATGGCAGATATAAATCCAACTATGTTAATCACATTAAATATGAATGAATTAAACAATTCAACAAAAGGCAGAGATTGTCAGATTGGGGTGAAAAAACAAGATCCTAATATATGCTGTCAAAGGAGACATGCTTTTATTCAAAGATACAAAAAAAACTGAACATAAAAGGGTGAAAAAGATATATTGTGCAAACAGCAATCGTAAGAAAGCTGGAATGGTGATACTGATATTAAACAAAATAAACTTTAAAGCTTATTAAAAGATAGAGGCTTATTTTATAAAGAACATAGGAAGATAAAACAGTTATAAACACATTTGTTCTTTTTTCTTATGTTTTTTTATTTATTTCTAGAGAGAGAGAGAGACAGCATGAGCAGGGGAGGGTCAGAGAGAGAGGGAGTCACAGACTGAAACAGGCTCCAGGATCCGAGCTGGCAGTCAGCACAGAGCCCGATGCGGGGCTCGAACCCACGAACCGTGAGATCATGACCTAAGTGAAAGTCAGACGCTTAACCAACTAAGCCACCCAGGCGCCCCTAAACACATTTGTTCTTAACACTAAGCACCAAAATACATGAAACCAAGCTGAAAGAAATGATGAAATAGAAAATTCAATAACAGCAATAGGAAATGTAAGTAACCCACTTTCAATAGTGTATACACCCTGGATTGAAGATTCAACAAGGAAATAGGAGTCTTGAGCAATACTATCAACCAACTATGACCAGAACATGGAACCTTCTCCATAATAGATGACATGCTGAGCTACAAAACAAACTTCAATAAATCAAAAAGGATGGAAACAGTAATAGTCTATTTTCTTACCACAGCGATATAAAATTAGAAATAAATAACCAAGAAAAACTTAGAAACTCCCAAGTATGTGGGAAATTAAATACAGTCTGAAGTCACAAGTGAGTCAAAGAGGATATCAAGAGGGAAATCAGGGGTGCCTGAGTGGCTCAGTTGGTTAAGCATCCAGTTCTTGATTTTGGCTCAGGATATGATCTCACAATTCATGAGACTGAGCTCCACATCGGGATCTGTGCTAACAGTGTGGAGCCTACTTGAGATTCTCCTTCTCCCTCTCTCTCTCTCTCAAAACAAATAAATAAACTTTAATTTTAAAAAAGAGAGAAATTATAGAAATGAAATTTTGAACACTGAAACGCAAGAAAAAAACTTACAGAATGTATGGGATAAAGCTACATGAGCACTTATGAACTTTATAGCTGCAAATGCCTATATTAAAAAGAAAAAAATAAATAATATTTCAAATCAGTACTAAAGCTTCTTCCTTAAGAGTAGAGTAACAGAAAAGCAGAATAAACCAAAATCAGGAAGAAGGAAAAAAGAGTAAATATTAGAGTGGTTAATGAAATAAATAATAGGAAAAATAAAAACAAAAAAATCAGTGACTATAGCCCAATTACCATGGAAATGGAGAGAAGGCTTAAATATCAAGTATCAAATACAGAAGAGACATTTATATGAGAAATAAAAAGGGTTATATGGGCATACTATGAATAATTATATGCCAACAAATTACTTAGATGACATGGACAAATTCCTAGAAAGACAAATTTCCCTAAGTATCTCATAAGATTTTTTTAAATGTTTATTTTTGAGACAGAAAGAGACAAAGCTTGAGGCAGGGAGGGGTAGAGAGAGAGGGAGACACAGAATCCAAAGCAGGCTCCAGAATGTGAGCTGTCAACACAGAGCCCGATGCGGGGCCTGAACCCACAAAACATGAGATCATGATCTGAGCCTAAGTTTGATGCTTAACCAACTGCCACCAGGTGTCTCTCAATAATAAGAATTAAGACAATAAGAAATAAATAATGTGAATAGACTTATAACATGTAAAGAGACTAAAGTAATAGTAAAAATAGTTTTTTTATGATTTGTTATTTAGTTAATAATAATAGAATAATTTTTAAAACTACTGCTGAATTCCATTAAACTTTTAAATAAGAATGAATACAAGTTTCACAAACTCTTTAAAAGAGGAAGAAATACTTTCCAAATCACTTTATAAAGCCAATTTTACTCTGACACCAAAACCATCAAAGAGATCATGAGAAAACTATAAATATTTCTTATAAATACAGACGCAAATATCCTCAACAAAATATTAGCAAACTAAATACAGCAAAAAAATTATATACCATGGCTAAGTAACATTTATTCCACAAATGATAATCATTTAATGTAATGTGTCATATCAATAGAATAAAAACAAAAATTACATGATCATATCAATAGATACAGAAGAAGCATTTGACCAAAGTCTAACATATTTTGATGATTAAAAATTCAACAGACTAGATGGAAAATTCCTCGATCTGCTAAAGATAATCTATGAATTACTCAGAATTATACCATTAGGACTAATTATAAAAGAATGGATACTCTCCCCCTAAGACCAGGAGCAAGACAAGAATGACAGCTCTTATCTCTTCTATTCAACATTGTACTTGAATTTCTAGCTAGAGCAACTGGCAAGAAAAAGAAAAGAGAAGGGGTGCCTGGGTGGCTCAGTTGGGTAAACATCTGACTTCAGCTTGTTGTGCCCAAATCGCAGGTCCCCAGAGACTTCCAAGGAGCCAGCACCAATGCAAATACAAAAGGGTCTTTATTACAAGCTCGAGCAGGGGCTCACACACCTATGGGTGTAGTGGCAGCAAGGTAAAGCCAAGAACAATAGCGAACAGGGTTTGTAAGGAGTAAGGGATGGGGGTGTTACAGTACATGTAGCATCATCCCATAAGCACCAATTACAATTGTATAGCACCCCTGGTAACAGCTTTGACCATTCAGTATCTATGAGGTGTTCATTACTTTCGGTGGGACCCAATCATGACTTTTGAGAATCCTTTGGAAATGACCAATTATGAGGTGAGTTCAAAGGGCCCACGAGGAGTTCAGGCAAGCGGTGAGAAATTGGCTAGTTTGTATCTGCAGTTCCCAGACTTGACTCAGACCATAGGAGTGTTTCTTTTTTCTTTTTGATTAGCTGAACTGAGGGCGGTCCGAGGATGGCTTTAGCCTTGAACAATCTGAAGCTTTTCCTGGAACTGGGACTGGGGCTACGTGCAGCCTGAGGCTTCTCTTAGTGGAGGACTTAATTTTTGGCTCTTCAAGCTCAGGTCATGATCTCACTACTCATGGGTTCGGGCCCCACATGAGGCTCTGTACTGACAACTCAGAGCCTGGAGCCTGCTTCAGATTCTATGTCTCCCTCTCTCTCTGTTCCTCCCACTCTCTCAAAATTAAATAAATGTTAAAGAAAAGAAAAGAAAAGAAAAGAAAGAAATCCAGTTAATGTTATACTTAATAGTGAAAGGTTGAATGTTTCCTCCTATAATTGGGAACAGGGCTAGAATGGCTGTTTTTTTATTCACCGAAGTGCTATAAGTTCTATCCAGTGCAAAAAGTCAATAAAGAGGAATTAAAAGACATACAAATTAAAAAGAATAACATTGTCCCTATTTGCAGATAACATGAGTGTGTATGAGGAAATCCCAAAAAATCTGCAGAAATATTCTTAAAACTAGTCAGTTCATTAAGTTTTTAGGATATAAGATAAACATATAAAATCAATTTTCTAAGATGAATGGACATAAGGACACTAAATTTAAAAATATAATACCGTTTAGAGTTACTCAAAAAATGAAATTACTAGGTATAGCTAACAAAATTTGTACAAGATTTATATGTTGAAAACTAAAAATGCAAATTAAAGAAACTGAGGAAGGAACACATAACACAGAGTCAGGATTTTATTACTATAACCTCTATTACACACGTGAACAGATAAAGTTTACTTGTCCAGTTTGTGGATTTTTTTTTCACTACATATTTTATTTTTTATTTTTTATTTTTTTATTTTTTTTGTTTAATGTTTTATTTATTTCTGAGAGACAGCATGAGCAGGGGAGGGTCAGAGAGAGAGGGAGACACAGAATCTGAAACAGGCTCCAGGCTCTGAGCTGTCAGCACAGAGCCCGACATGGGGCTCGAACCCACGAACCGTGAGATCATGACCTGGGCTGAAGTTGGATGCTTCACTATGTATTTTATTTTATTTTATTTTATTTTATTTATTATTATTATTATTTTTAATGTTTTATTTATTTCTAGGAGAGAGAGAGAGACAGCGTGAGCAGGGGAGGGTCAGAGAGAGAGGGAGTCACAGACTGAAACAGGCTCCAGGCTCTGAGCTGGCAGTCAGCACAGAGCCCGACGCGGGGCTCGAACCCACGAACCGCGAGATCATGACCTAAGCAAAAGTCGGACGCCTAACCGACCAAGGCACCCAGGCGCCCCTTCACTACGTATTGTAAATAAAAGCACAATATGAAGACAAGCAAATCTAATAGTTCAGTGTTCCTTCCAGGTAGAATTCTTCACTCAGTTTCATACACTACTACTAAGCAACCTCATGGAGGATCATTGGGTTGGTTCTGTATCAATTTGCTTGCCTCCCTTTGTGGCAAGGATGAGACTCCAGCAGTGTGGGCACACAGGCTACCAGATGGCATTTGTTGGTCCTATAGCAGCCCAGTAGGAAAAAAATCCACCAGGAGGCTAGGATTCCAGAACAAATCTTAGTAAAACTGGAAAACTGGTAAACCAATGTGCCATCTTGGAGTCCATTCTATTTGTTATTAAGGCCAAGATGGTGTACTGATTTTCTCCTAAATCCTCTTCCATTATGGCAAATGAACATTAAAAACCCATGGGATTCTCATAAAACATCTGGTTTACATTAAGACTCTTATTTACCCAACACCAGTAGTGATGAATACTGTGGTCTCAAACATTACACATATTAACATCAAATGCTAAAAACAAAGAATTGAGAGAAGATCAAAATACAGAGATATAACCTGCTTATGTATTAAGGACTTGATATAGAAAAGATGATAATTAGCCCCAAAATAATAATAAAAAGCTTTGACAAAATTGTTTTCACAAACCCAGCAATATTAATTTTAGTCATATAACTTTTCTAAATTATCCCCACAACAGGAAATATTTTTAAAATATGAAATGTGCCAGCACTATATTTGAGTACTCTAAAATTTGTCACGTGAGAAGAATTTCCCACTCTCACTTTCCATTCTTCCTTTACTTTTCTGTCTGAGGTAGAACTAAGTTAAAACTCCCCATGCATTGTAATGGAGTCCATCTGATATGAACATATCAAGCATTTCAATTAGAAAATCATGATACAGGTAAGGCATGAACACTAGATGACAATACTAAGAAGCAAATTTTAGCCCAAATTGGGAAGCTTTGCCAAAATTACATATGTATATTTTCAAAATATAACGTCTAATATATACACAAACCCATATATAAATTATAGCAAATAGCATAAAAACTGAATGCTATTGTTTTAAAAGCCAGGCTAAAACTGCTAGAAATCATATTTAGGTACCAGGGGCAATATAAAACAGATACTATTGTTTAAAATTTCAAGATTTAGTTGAATATGATATATACTCTGCTTTGACATACCTATAGCAAAGAAGCAGTTACTCTCCAAACTTTCATGTTTTTTCCACCAATAAAATCATAATTTATTGTTTTCTACAGTTACTATCTAAGACAGACAAACAAAATATTTAAAGGGTCATCTACATTTATTGACATTCTTTACATTTGTTAAGTCCTATCTGATTGATTTGAATTTATGAAAAAATATTATACTAACCTCACAGACCAGGTAAAATGTCATGTTGTATTCTAATTTATAAAATTGAAATTATTCCTTTAAAAATATTATTAAAATAATATGAAAAAATCATTGATATAAAATTTAAAATATTTAAACAATATTTAAAATAAAATAAAAATATGCTACAGCAGAATTTGGTGTAATATAAAGATGTGAGTGCATGCTGTGTTCTTTATTAAATTATTTTTATACTCTCCATCATGTATTTGAAACATCTCATTATCTAAATGGGAAACTGTTCAAAGAATGCTAAATGGCAATAATTGTTGGTCAAAATCAGTCAGTTCACCGAAGAGACTCAAATAAAAGAAATTGTCAAACTTACTCTGCTTATAAAATCATGACAATGACCATTATAGCAAAATTTGTAATGAAGGAATATTTTTGTGCTGGGAGCCGCACTGGCTTTGCTGGATGACAGTCACAGCCAGGAAATGGTAGTGTTTGCACAGCTCCTGCCATGAGAAACAAAAACTGGTATCTCCTTCTGCTATTACGGGCTCATGTTGGAAATGAGGTTGCTGGTACTGACCAGGTCTCACAATGTTCCATATCAGACCGATATTCCCCACACAGATTGCTCATAAGGAAAAGCATATTCCTGCCTTTTCAAAAGAGACTTCAGATAAAAACATTGTGGGTGATTGTTAAAAGGCTCTTCCTAAGGGCCTTGCAGATCCAAGACTTATGTAATAAAGGGGGCTAAGAACATAGAGTTACAATTGAGTCTGGTCCTGAGACAAAGAGCCTAATTTAGAGTTAAGGACAGATATCCACCCCCACCCAATTGTTTCTGCTTGGAGCATTTTCTGGCCTTGTATATGCTGATGACTCCCTGTGAAGGAACCTATTGAGGAACTATAAACAAGCTATTGACCCCTGCCCACAAAGAAGTAACTTCACCCTTTTTATACTAAAAACATTGTCTGGTATGCTAAGGATACCTTGTTCCCTATAGGATAAACATCTCAATCACTACTGATAAAGGTTATGCAGAAGTCTTCTACAAACCTATGTTCCGGGAAATTCTTACATATCAAAGAAGTCTGTTATCAGAAATCATTGTCTAAGGCAAATGCCACTTCTGTGCTGTCCCCCAAACACTTAATGATAAAATAAAGTTGAGCCCCAGTCAGAGCTGAGAGGCCTGCCTGGGGACCAGAAAGACCCTTGGGCCTCTCTCATCCCTCCCTCGCAGACACTGTCCATCCTTCAGGGACCCCTGGACCCTGTCCGGAGCCAATCTCTGACATTTTTGTATGTTAAATTTCATTTATATTATTTGTTACATTTTTATCTATGCAATATTATTTGCCTAGTAAGGTATATATATATATATTCATAAAGTATATTTGTTGTATATGAAAAATATAAGAATATTTGAAATTTTACTAGTCATCTTATAGTTTTTAGTCTCAGATTTTGTTGCATAAATGAAAACTACTTGATGTTTGCCCTCAAGCATATTTATAGTGGTTATATTTTTATTTGATTGTTTGTTTCTTTGTTTATTAAGTTAGGCTCCACACCAAACATGGGGCTAGAACTCAAGACCCTAAGATCAAGAGTCACATGCTTAACTGTTTGAGCCAGCCAGGTGTCCTTATTTATATATCTTAAAAACATATTCAGTAATTTTTAAAATGACACTAACATTATGAAGTGATGCAAAACAATATTTTTAGAGGGTAGGATTGTAATTTAGAATTGTTAGGCTCACAATCAGGGAAGACTTGGGTTCCAAATTATGTCACAAAGAATACTAAGCTCTGGTTCCACTTTTCTAAAATGAAGCTATTAATACCTATTTCACAGGGATACTTAAAAATTAAATTTATTTTTAGACCATTTACCAGAATCATAGTAATTAGTAAAAAACATTAGCTCTCTTAGGTATTGTTTAAATTTTAATTGAGAGGAACCACCACAAGCATGAATCCTACAAAGAACACAATGACTCTAAACCCATACTTTTCAATAATAACACTGAATGTAAATGGACTAAATGCTCCAATCAAAATACATAGGGTAGGGACGCCTGGGTGGCTCAGTCGGTTAAGTGTCCAGCTTCAGCTCAGGTCATGATCTCGCGGTTCATGGGTTCATCCCTGCTTTGGGCTCTGTGCTGAGAGCCAGCTCAGAGCCTGGGGCCTGTTAAGAATTTTGTGTCTACCTCTCTCTCTGACCCTCCCTTGCTCATGCTGTCTCTCTCTCTCAGAAAAAAAAAACAAAAAACATTAAAAAAAAAGACATAGGGTAGCAGAATGGATAAAAAAAAAACAAAATCCATCTATTTGCTATCTACAAGAAACTCATTTTAGATCTGAGGGCACCTTCAGATTGAAAGTAAGGGGAGGGAGAATATCTATCATGCTACTAGAAGTCAAAAGAAAGCTGGAGTAGCTGTCCTTATATAAGACAAACTGGACTTAACAGTAAAGGCAGTCACAAGGGTTGAAGAAGGAAATTCTATAATAATTCTATCCATTAGGAAGAGCTAACAATCATAAGTGTCTAAGCACTGAATATGGGAGCACCCAAATACATAAAACAATCAATCAGAAATAGAAACAATATTATGGACAAGAATGTGCTAATAGCAGGGGACTTACAGCAATGGATAGATCAACTAGAAAGAAAATCACTAAAGAAATAATGGACTTGAATGACACATTGGACCAGATGGATTTGGCAGATATATTTAGAACTCTACATCCTGAGGCTATGGAATTCACTTTCTTCTCAAGTGCGCATGGCACATTCTCCAAGACAGATCACATACTGGGTCATAAAGCAGCCTTCAATAAATATAAAAGAACTGAGATCATACCATGCACACTTTCAGATCACAATATTATGAAACTTGAAATCAATCAGTGAAAAAGTCTGGAAAACCTCCAAAAACACATAGGTTAAAGAACACCCTACTAAAGAACGAATGGGCCAATCAGGCAATTAGAGAAGAAATTAGAAAATATATGGAAACAAATGAAAACGAAAATACAAAAATCCAAACTCTATGGGATGAGGTGAAGGCAGTACTAAGAGGAAAGTACATTGCACTTCAGGTCTATTTCAAGAAATTAGAAAAAGTGCAAGTATAAAATCTAACAGCACACCTAAAGGAACTAGAGGGAGAGCAGCAAGAGCACCCCAAACCCAGTAGGAGAAGAGAAATAATAAAAATCAGGGCAGAAATAAACGATATAGAATCCAAGAAAACAGTTGAACAGAGCAACGAAACCAAGAGTTGTTTTTTTGAAAAAAATAAACAAAATTGACAAATCTCTAGCCAGGCTTCTCAAAAAGAAAAGAGAAAGCACTCAAATAGACATAATCATGAATGAAAATGGACTTATTACAAACAATCTCTCAGAAATACAAGCAATTATGAGGGAATACTATGAAAAATTATATGCCAGCAAACTGGACAACTTAGAAGAAGTGGACCGATTCCTAAACACACACTCACTACCAAAATTCACACAGGAAGAGATAGAAAATCTGAACAGACCCATAACTAGAGAAGAAATTGAATCAATTATCAAAAGTCTCCCGACAAATAAGAGCCCTGGGCCAGATGGCTTCCCTGGGGAAGTCTACCAGACATTTAAAACAAAATTAAAACCCATTCTCCTCAAACTATTCCAAAAAATAGAAATCAAAGGAAAACTTCCGGACTTATTCTATAAAGCCAGCATCACTTTGATTCCCAAGCCAGACAGAGACCCAGCAAAAAAAGGGAACGAACAGCCAATATCCTTGATGAATATGGATGCGAAAATCCTCAACAAGATACTTGCAAATCGAATGCAACAGCACATAAAAAGAATATCCACCATGATCCCGTGGGATTCATTCCTGGGTTTCAGGGTTGGTTCAATATTTGCAAATTAATGTGACACATCACATTAATAAAAGAAAAGATAAAAATCATATGATCCTGTCGATAGATGCAGAAAAAAGCATTTGACAAGATACAGCATCCCTTCTTCATAAAGACCCTCGAGAAAATCAGGATAGAAGGAACTTACTTAAACATCAACAAGCCATCTATGAGAAGCCTTCAGCTAATATCATCCTCAATGGGGAAAAACTGAGAGCTTTCCCCCAGAGATCAGGAACACAACAGGGATGTCCACTGTCACCACTGTTGTTTAACATAGTGCTGGAAGTCCTAGCATCAGCAATCAGACAACGAAAGGAAATAAAAAGTGTGTCCTCAGAATTGGCAAAGAAGTCAAACTGTCACTGTTTGCAGATGACATGATACTCTACATAGAAAACCCAACAGACTCCACCAGAAGCCTACTAGAACTGATCCATGAATTCAGGAAAGTTGCAGGGTACAAAATCAATGGACAGAAATTGGTTGAATTTTTATACACCAATAATGAAGCAACAGAAAGAGAAATCAAGAAACTGATCCCATTCACAATTGCACAAAAAACCATAAAATACCTAGGAATAAACCTAACCAAAGATATAAGAGATCTGTATGATGAAAACTATAGAAAACTTATGAAAGAAATTGAAGAAGACACAAAGAAATGGAAAAACATTCCATGCTCATGGATAGGAAGAATAAATATAGTTACAATGTCATTACTACCCAAAGCAATCTACACATTCAATGCATCCCCAATCAAAATTGTACCAGCATTCTTCTCAAAACTAGAATAAACTATCCTAAAATTTGTATGGAACCACAAAAGACCCCAGCCAAAGTAATACTGAAGAAGAAAACCAAAACAGGGAGGCAGGACCATCCCTGACTTTTGCCTCTACTACAAAGCTGTATTCATCCAGACAGTATGGTTGGCACAAAAATAGATACATAGACCAATGGAATAGAATAGAGAACTCAGAATTGGACCCACAAATGTATGGCCAACTAATCTTTGACAAAGCAGGAAAGAGTATCCAATGGAAAAAGACAGCCTCTTTAACAGATGGTGCTGGGAGAACTGGACAGCAACATGCAGAAGAATGAAACTAGGTCATTTTCTCACACCATGCACAAATATAAACTCAAAATGGATAAAGGACCTGAATGTGAGACAGGAAGACATCAAAACCCTGGAGAAGAAAGCAGGAAACAACCTCCTTGACCTCAACCGCAGCAGTTTCTTACTTGACACCTCCCCAAAGGCAAGGGAATCAAGAGTAAAAATGAACTATTTGGACCTCATCAAGATAAAAAGCTTCTGCATGGGAAGAGAAATAAGCAATAAAACTAATAGGCAACTGATAGAATGGGAAAAGATAGTTGCAAATGACATACCAGACAAGGGACTAGTATCCAATATCTATAAGGAACTCACCAAACTCCACACTCAAACAAACAAACAAACAAACAAAAAACCCAGTGAATGAGCAGAAGACATGAACAGACACTTCTCCAAAGAGGACATCCAGATGGCCAACAGACACATGAAACGATGCTCAATGTCACTCATCATCAGAGAAATACAAATCAAAACCACACTGAGGTATCACCTCACGCCAGTCACAGTGGCTAAAATGAACAAATCAGGAGACTCTAGATGCTGATGAGGATGTGGAGAAATGGGCACCCTTGTACACTGTTGGTGAAAATGTAAACTGGTGCAGCCCCTCTGGAAACAGTGTGGAGGTTCCTCAAAAAATTAACAGTAGAACTCACCTATGACCCAAGAATAGCACTGCTAGGAATTTACCCAAGGGATATAGGAGTGCTAATGCATAGGGGCACATGTACCCCAACGTTCATAGCAGCACTCTCAACAATAGCCAAAACATGGAAAGAGCCTAGTGTCCATCAACGGACGAATGGATCAAGAAGATGTGCTTTATCTATACAATGGAATACTATATGGCAATGAGAAAGAATGAAATCTGGCCATTTGTAGTAACGTGGATGGAACTTGAGGGTATTATGCTGAGTGAAATAAGTCAAGCAGGGAAGTACAGATACCATATGTATTCACATATAGGTGGATTAGGAGGAACTTAACGGAGGACATGGAGGAGGTGAAGGGGAAGAATAGTTGAGGAGAGGGATGGGAGGCAAACCATGAGAGACTCTTGAATGCTGAGAACAAACTGAGGACTGATGGGGGTGGGGGGAGGGGGGAAATGAGCATAGAGGAGGGCATTGTTGGGATGAGCACTGGGTGTTATATGGAAACCAACTTGACAATAAACTATTTAAGAAAAATAAATTTAATTGAAAAAAATGCATGACATAACATAAAATATACAATGTTTAAGATGGAGTAAAGTAAATCCCAAAACTAATAAAACTCATTCATGAAATCCAAAAATGAATTGGATGTAGCTTCAAGTAAGGACACAGTCTTCCTGGGCGTCAGGAACTTTTCAATTGTGAGTAGTCTGTTTTTCCTAGTCTCTTCCCACTCCTCTTACTCTGGCCCAAATCTTCTCCTCATTGTAGACAATTTGACCCCAAAGAACGTTGTGATTTACATCTATATCTATTACCATTAAAAAGAAGCTGTTTTCTTGCTTTCTGTGGAGAAATGTATTGGCCCTGCCTGATTCGCTTTTCCACACTAAGTGTTTTTAATTGTAGCTTAGAAAGGCTATTTGAACATCACTCTGTATGTCTGGGGTGGTGAACGTGGGTAGGTAGAAAGATTGCCATTAGAAAAAAAGGTTGATATTCAGACAGTCCTACAACCACTCCTTAAAGCTCAGTCATGTCACACAGGTAGTCATATAAAGAAAATATAGCAAATTCAGCAACATTACTCTCATTGGTATATAGTGAAATGTTTTTTTTTCCAGGAAAACAAGCTATCCATTTGAGTATGTGTTGATTATTCAAGTTTTATATCCTTCAGTAACAATTAAACATTACTTTTATATTGCAGACATCTTCTTTTTCAAGTACAATAAAATCTTAGAGACTCAAGTTTTTAAGTTTCTTGGACACAAACCATCGTAACACAGAGGGAAGTTTACTAGTTTACTGATGATACTACAGCTTTTCTGATGTTTCTTTTTTTTTTTTTTTCATGTTTTTTCCACACACAGCTTACAACTTGTCAGTGCAGTGTCACTTCTAATTCCCATCATCCATTCCTTCAGACCTCATCTTTCCCTTGTTATTTTCTGAGGCACAGAAGTCCAAGTAACACATATAGAGATCATGACAAAATGGCAACTACCTAGCAATACTCTGGAATTACCTCAATGTTATTTAGATTAATGTCGACAGAGAGACTAGAGGTTTGTGGAAAACAGACCTTGAGAGTTGGTGTCAGGCAGTAACTTTGATCAGCCTCACATTTTGGAGGTCAGTGATGTGTTTCTTTTTCTTTATCTGATAGGGATACAGAGCTGACTATCAAATGTGTCAATCACCAATCAGTGAAGAAAGGGGTTTTGATGGAGAAAAGGTGATAATTATCACTTTTTCAGAGTGAGCAGTTCACAGTAGCCTTCGTTACATTTTATTCAATTCGGTGCAAAAGATTCCACCATCACTCCACTGCCCCTCCCAAATAAAGTCTTTCTGAAAAAATCAGGTTTTAGCCTTACATTTAAAAAGAAATTTTGAAAAGTAAGATAATGGTAAACTTCCTCTACTGTTATTTTTCAGACGTTTTCTCTTTGACAGGATAGTGAATATCTCAGCTATAGTAATAAAGATAAAACAAAACAAAAAAAGAAGTTTATTTAATACATTCACTCTAAACTTTATTTTCATGCCAAGTAGAGAGCAATTTACTTCGCCAGAAATGTCACTACTATATTCTTTTATGTAAGTTGATTTTATAATTAAAATGATAAAGCCCTTACCTCGTAAGTAAATGAAGAATTACTTACTTAGTTTATTCATTGTAAACATAATGTATGCCAGGTCATGGGTTAGGTTTTTTTAAGTACTTCATAAAGATATTACAGATTACTCAGGTTTAGCAATCCCTGGGCAGTAATATGCATTTAAATAAATAAAGTCAGTGATCTGTGATAAATGACAAAATGGAGACAAGCAAGCTAAGGAGTCATTAACCCCACCTGGGATTTTCTCAGGAAATACATTTGGGGTTATATCATGCAAAGTAGAAGAAATAGCAGAGCATATAGACATGAGGTTAGACATTATGAATAAGAATAAAAAGTGGAAGATGATTTTTTTGGTACAAGTATGACTAACTTAATGCATTCCAAATTGACCATTCATGGGAGGATATATTGGTTAAACAGGTTAGATATTTAGGCTGGGACCAAAGAAAGAAGTGTTTTTACACAGCACTTAAGTCTTTGGACATAAGTTTTGAATCAACCGAATACTATAACAAGGTTTAAGGAGAGATATAATACAACTCATTGGATATTATTTTACCTTAATTAAGGATACACTATACTTAATGAAATGATTGATTCTGATTTTCCAGAATAAAAATGTTTTGGCATGTTGATCTCCCTCATGTTAAACATTACTGAGTCATTAACTCACTTATTGCTTTATATTTTTTATTTAAATTAATAAAAAGTAAATCACAAGTGAAAATGGAGACATTATGACCACCATAACTTTTTAAAATTAAATGTGAATAATTTGTACTGCTGTTTATTGCTGCCAGTTACCCAAGTGACACTTTGTCTTGTTAATTTTGTTCTTAGACAATTAGAGGAGAACTCAGAAATTTTTGTTGTTTATGCAGTCATTTGTTTATTGCCTTTTTAATGGCACCCCCAAAGGTTGATTAAACTTTTACTCAACATCAGTTCCACAATATATGGAATGTAATGATCAAAAGGCAAGTTTTACTATTTTCTTTCTCTTATTTTGAACAGTCAAGAGATAGTATGGTGGGGTCTTCTGAGTTTCTACTCAATGGCTAGCCTTAGAAGTTCAATTTTGATTATTAAATTATATTGTGGTTCTTACTGTTTGAAAACCACTGAAAAGCAGTGGGCCAGATGTTGTTGCCTGATTAGATATGGAGATATTTTAATTACCAGCTGTAGCATTATAAACCTGCTCTTTTAATACATCACTTTAAGTTTCCCATCTGCCATTAGCATCTGGTCAGTTCTGTCTACGTTTTCATTTTATTTCATTTCTTCTTGGACACCCCACAAATTTCATGGCTTAAATGGAAATTCTCTATGAGTTTTTATAACCAACCAGATACACCATTATCTTTTACTTAACAACACATATGCAAGAAATAATTATAGTAATACTCATGTTTTTGTAGCATTTTCATTTTTCAACACGTACATAAAATGGATGAATAATATGTTAAACTTAGTAACACAATATTTGCTAACGAAACATTAATGAATCTGACCAATTAAAACAGGGATCCACCTTGCCCTTTTTGAAGGGACATGTTAATTAAATAACCTTGCCAAAATGTACTTTTACCTCTGTCATATTTTAAGAAATGGGTTTAGAGTACACTTAAGAGATTTTATAATTTGGGTATAAAATCCTTAAAAATAGGAAAAAATATACAGTCACCAGTACTGGAGGCCAGAACTGTAATGACTACATCAAATATGGCATTACTGGGGCCTTGCACAATGACGCTCCATCACTAATTACTCTTTCCTATCATCCTCTCAAATCTAAACTAATTACTCTTTCCTATCATCTTCTCAAATGCCTGCTCTGTGGAAATGTATGACCTATACCAACCCACAAGTCTGTCTCTTTACTAAAATGCTACAGCATCTAATTTACTAAAACATCGATGTTAATAATTCAAATTGTAGTGTTACTTAACCAATTAGGTTAGAAGTCCATTTACAGATGATATCTTTGTTTTACTGATTTGCATGTCTACTTCACAAAATTATAAATAGCTTCTGAATTCATTCATTCAAAAACATTTTATTGTGTGCCCACTGCATGCCAGCCACGCCACCAGAAAACAAAATGAGCAGATATATAGCTTATATTCAAATGGAGGATGGAAAAGAATTTTTCCACATAGCGTGCCGTCAAAATAAAGATCATGATAGAAGACCTAGGGATTCATAAGACAGCTCCTTACAAAAGTATAAACACACTTTGTAGCATTTTATGAAGAAAATTCCCTAAGTATGTGAGGAAAAGTGCTACCTGAGGCTCTAGCACCTATGTGGATTTTGGCACTAGCAAAGGGAACAACAAGAAAAAGTAGAGTTGCTAAAGAAGAAGTAGGAAAGTTGGATTGTGAGAAATTTCAGTTGAGATGTAATGAGTATGTTAAAAAGTGATCACATCAGGACCAACTGGTGAGAATGGCAGAAGGTAATGACAGCAGGTAATGACAAATGAGGTGAAAAATAATTTCATCAGAACTGAAAGTTTGTCACTGGTCATTATTTTTTAAATCTCCCACCCCTCCTTTTTTTTTTCTGTTTTAATTGAAGACAGGTTTATTCATTTATCCACCCATCATTTCTTGATTTTAGTTGTGGTGAATACAAAAGGCAGAAGCCAAATACTAATGAACTTTACTTGTTAAAGTATAGATTTAAGATCATACTCTGTGAATTAGGAAGGTTACTTGATTAATCCAGACACTGATCTTAGGAATGTATCCTTTTAGCATTAGAAATACAATGATATATGAAGAGAGGATAATGACTATTATGTTCAGTGAGAAGTAAAAATGCAAAAAAAAAAAAAGTTGAAAAAAATTCAAGTAACTATAATTGAGTTTTTTTTTTAATGTTTTATTTATTTCTAGGAGAGAGAGAGAGAGAGAGAGAGAGACAGCATGAGCAGGGGAGGGTCAGAGAGAGAGGGAGTCACAGACGGAAACAGGCTCCAGGCTCCGAGCTGGCAGCCAGCACAGAGCCCGACGCGGGACTTGAACCGGCGAACCGCGAGATCATGACCTAAGCGAAAGCCGGACGCTTAACCGACTAAGCCACCCAGGCGCCCCTATAATTGAGTTTTGATGTTTATCAGGGACTCTTACTAGATTTTACTTAGCTTTTTAAGGAGATAGTCTTAAACATTCTTCCTATTAAAATAGGCCATTGCACACAAGTCGTTGCTTAGAAAGTTCTTGATACTTTCTACTTTTTTCAAGAATGTGTTCTTAAAAAAAAACAACTGTGCTCTTTTTATTTTGCTTGTGAAAAACCCACAGTAATCAAAACAAAAAACAAAACAAAAAACAATTTTTGAATATATTCAAAAATTGATGTGATGTAAATTATAGATGGGATGATTTTTATAAGTTTTGCAAAATGTACTCTTGTATCGATCTCTTCTATGAAAATAAATAAATTTGCAAATGCTTAAATTCTCTATTAATGGCCATTACATTTTATTAAGATAGTGTAAAATCATTCTTGTGGATCATTTGAATAAATTGAATAGGAATAAATAAGAAACAGTGCAATTTCTGATAATGAGTTCTTTAATCTGAAGTACCTATTATTATTCCTAGGACTAAAATTACTATGTATTTTTTATTACATTCCCAGGACCTAAAGGCTATTTGCAAATATGATTTCAGAAAGAGGCAATTTCAATATCAGAAGGTTGTAAAGAAAACAAAAGAGAGATTTGACTATGTGTAAATATTCTAAGGCGAGATAACAAACATGACAAGCACTCACACATCGAAGAAATCAAACACACAAACACACTGTTGATGCTACCACTTTAATATATAGTGAGCATTGTTTTAAGTGCTATTTTTTAGTATTATTTTTGCACTTGGTTCTTGAATTTCTGATGGCTAAACCAAAACTTGTGTTTGTTTTAAGTGAATGTTTCTTAAGTATTTTTATAGGTAGGTAAAGAGATTATTCTTGACTGTTCTGTTATATCCTACTTGTTCCTTGCAAAACTGAAGAAGTGAGGGAACTACTCCTTTTTGAGAGTTCATTCACTCTCAGTGTTACTAGGGATTCAAGAGACTTCAGGTAGTTTACCAATTAATCTGCAGGGAATCTGGCACAAGCTGGAAAGCAGTGAGACCTGCTGAGATTTGCTGAGGACCTGTGTGGAAGGGAGCTCTTGTGATAGACAAATACCACAGTTCTTTTAGCTCCATTTGTAAAAAACGGTAACGTTTGCTTGTGTGGTATAGCCCCACCAAGAGATTGACACCTTTGATTTAGACATTCAATAAAACAAACTAAAAATTTCAAAAAGCTTGAAGTTATAGAATCCAGGTGAAGCTTTT
Organism: Proteles cristata cristata; assembly: GCA_017311185.1. Classification (NCBI taxonomy): domain Eukaryota; kingdom Metazoa; phylum Chordata; class Mammalia; order Carnivora; family Hyaenidae; genus Proteles; species Proteles cristata. Next base: position 60,215 of record JAESUZ010001881.1, on the reverse strand, counting down.
AAAACAACCAGACCTACTGTTTTGAGTCAATATTTACTTGGCTCTCTTTTTTTTTTTTTTTCGAAGTCTTTGCTGTTTTACTAATGACATCATAACAATTTTAAAAAACCCTAAGATATCATTTATAGTCATTTATAGTAGCAGTCTAGGATTTAGGCCTAGATCTACAAGGACATTTCCCTAGTTGATGGTTATGTAAACTCTGAAAATAGTCAATTGCCTACTGAAAGAGTGCAAGGGGTTGCATATATTAGAGCAGGTTTATAAGTCAGAATTATGTTTTAAAAGTTTATTTTGGCAGATTTAAATGTTAATTTTTTAAACATTTATTCATTTCTGAGAAAGAGAGAGTCAGAGCATGAGCAGAGGAGGTGGACAGAGAGAGAGAGGGAGATACAGATTCTGAAGGAGGCTCCAGGATCCAAGCTGTCAGCACAGAGCCCAGTGCAGGGCTGGAACCCAGCAACCGTGAGATCATGACCTGAGCCGAAGTCAGACACTCAACCGACTGTGCCATCCTGGCACCCATATTTAAATGTTAAAGGAAAAAAAAATTGTTTTTAAACCTTACTTGATCCCTTGTAGATCTTCATATCGAAAAAATGAAGGAACATCTCTTACGGTAAAGAAATCATGCAATGCTTCCTTCATTTCCTTATATAGGTACTTCTTGAGTAGTTAATGTCAGAGGAGAGTTTTCTCTGCAGTTTTTAGTCATACCCTTGAGAAAAGCTCCCAGAAGGATATAACTCACAGTTTACCAGGAATATCCAATTGTATGTGTGTACGCTTGTTTTCCTTGTCATTCTCCATTACTCACTCCCTTGAGAGACAACAGTGGAATCATTTCACTGAAAGCTACACTGCAGCAGCATAAGGGCCTTATCAAAACTGCCTTTATCCTCAATAAGGCCGTGGGGAACTCTAACTCAATGATTTTTTATCATAAACCTCAAATTCCATCTGAGAAAAATATTTTCCTCTTGATGACATTGTATTCAGTTTTTAAGTTGCCCAAATAGAAAGGACTAGAACTATGTAGACTTTGTTTATCAGAAAAACATGACTTGGCAACAGATAGGTTAAGTGTCAATAAAACAGTAAGTGACTAGGCTGGCCACAGTTGGAAGTAGACAAAGACACACTAATGGTGTCACATGGGAAGTTACCATAATCATTGGGTCTTTGGTTTGATAAGGGTGAGTGCTCCAAATAAACTCTTTTGGAAGTGATTTTATTTTTGCCACTAATGCATTTTTTAAAAATTGATGAAACAAAATGGTGGTGCATGTGATACCATGTTTCTTCAAGAAGGTAGCAAAAAATTCAGAATAATACTAATAACAATAATAATTTATACATCTAAAGTATTAGGTGGCGGTCTACAAGAGATAGTTTAGAGATGCCAGTGTCTAGTATTCTATTGAAATTTTAGCATTTTTCACGTTTCAGAAAAGGGCAAAAGTTTATGAAACTTTTAGAGTGACAAATTGCTATGTGTCATATGTATCACCACTTAACCTTATTAATTCCACCTTTATTTAATATTGAATAACTTTCCCTGGCTGACCTAAAGGTATATATCAGAATTATTTTTATAATAGTTGCATCATATTACATGGAATATTGTAGTATGATTTATCCAGTTCATGAACTGTCCAGTTTCCTATGATTACATAGCACCTGTGTTGAGAAATTGGGGACTGTTATACATGTAGAGATAAATTACTCAACACTTTAAGTGGTCCCGGCTTTTAGTAACAATTGAAAGGAATATTGACATATTTCTTGGAGTCACATCATCAAAGAAGTGTCTGTTACTGGTCGACATTTTTAGATCAAAACTATATGTAGTCATTGCTTTACTCATTATTCTGTTGTCCTTACCATGGTCTCTAGATATCACAAGTGTGGACATAAAGATCAATGAGCAAATATATTGAATCTTTCATTCGACTAGTAGATAATTAATGGAATACACATGTATATACACAAATGTCTGTGTACATAAAATTTTAAATCAAATGCTTTCAGTCACATATGAACTTCTGAAAAACAAAAGATACCTTTAATTTTATTCTATTAAACACAAATTCACCATTAATCATGTGTCTTATGTTCAGTACCCCACCAATTATCTGTTATATGGATTACATCTTACTGATTTTCAATGTACGATGGAAGGGGCTGGCCCTTTTTGGAGAACAAGATGTAAAAAATGATGTAAATATAAACCTGTATGAGAAACTGCTTATCTGGTGCATTGAAATATTCCTAGTCGGAACACATTACCTAGCACTTGAATCAGAATAGTCTAAAAGATCACTAGTTCATACTTTATAATTGTTATCCTCTACAAAACATCCAACATGAGGACTTTGCCATGCCATGCCTCACAGAAAAGTTTGTCTCAGTTTGGAAAGTTCAACTATTAATTTTAATGCATAGCAGAAACTGTTTTTTGAAACCCAAGCCACTTTTTATTTATAAAAACAATGATGCTTTGAATAGGAAAAAAGGGTATGTGTATCTCCCAAAACAGAAGCCCCCCCCCACCAAAAAAAAAAAAAAAAAGATGGGCTGGGGCACCTGAGTGGCTCAGTTAAACGCCTAGCTCTTGATTTCAGCTCAGGTCATGATCTCATGGTTTGTGAATTTGAGCAACACATCAGGCTCTAGGCTCTGCGCTAACAGTGCGGAGCCTGCCTGGTATTCTCTTCTTTCCCTCTCTCTCTCTTTTTCTCTGCCCCTCCCTTACATGAGCTCTCTCTCTCAAAAATAGCTAAACTTTAAAAAAGTAAAAAAGGAGGGCAAATAGGAGGTAGATTATTAATGACAAAGTATAGTATTGATGTGGGTGGGATTATGATTCTCAGAATGCTGTAGGGACAACAGACAAGAGTTGATAGTGTTAAAAAATGTGGCGACCCTCGGGGCGCCTGGGTGGCTTAGTCGGTTAAGTGTCCGACTTTCGCTTAGGTCATGATCTCACCGTTCGTGGATTCGAGCCCCGCGTCGGGCTCTGTGCTGACTGTCGGCTCAGAGCCTGGAGCCTGTTTCAATCTGTGACTCCCTCTCTCTCTGACCCTCCCCTGCTCATGCTGTCTCTCTCTCTCCTAGAAATAAAAATAAAACATTAAAAAAAAAAAGTGGCGACCCAAAGAGCATCAATAAACTGAATAATTATGTCTGTGATAGGTTTTGAGTGTTTGAACCTTGATTTCAGGGGCCATAAGAGAGATAACTGAACTGATGTCAGTGAGCCATGGTGATCAGTGCATCATGCCCGAAGACCAGAAACTTGAGCTACACCACAGTGGATAGAAGGTCCCAGCATTCAGAGAAAGACCAAGAAGCCTTTCCTCAAGGAAGGCCAATGAGGCCAGGGTACCATTAGGGCACCAAGTTGTATCATGTCATTGCCTACGTCTATAAATTCTTTATTATTGTTTTTGATGAAGTTTATTTGTTTGCTCATTTTTGGCTAATTGAGTGATTTCTAGACCATGAGTAACTCTACAAGGGGAAGAGTGGAAACTTCAAGCTGCACCAATGAATTGTGAAGAGTTTCCACCAGGTTAGTGCTCTGAACTATTTATATAGTTTATATACCTGGTATATCCATTTTGGACCATAAGCTGGAGGGTAGGTTGATATCCAGAGCTTGTAGTCAAATTTTCTGTGTTTAGCAGATATTTTTTCACATGGGATATTGGAGCAATGAGAACACAGTAGCACTTGCTTTTTAGCAAACACGGTGTTATCCAGGCAAGATGCATACCTTATGAAGCAACTCTTCTATATGCTTGCTTCAGTAAGAACAGACAGTGCTCCCTCTCTTCACAGATGTCTTTATAACTGTTTGTGGTTTTATTTTTGTCTTTCCACAAAATGTTATGCAAAGAAGCAAGACAAAATAATATCAAGGAGATATATATATATATATATATATATATATAATCTTGAAACTGTGAAGAAACTAAAGATTCAGGAACTTATTCAATACACTGCCTCAACAAAATGTTCCTGCATTTATCTGAGCAGCTGCCTCTAACACCCCTCAGCACACATCTCCCTGAAGCAATGGGTTTAGAATTAGGAAAAGCTAGACCTTGGAAGCCATGATTATACCTTAAAAATTTTTTTCAGTGTACTTATTTATTTTGAGAGACACAGAGACAGTGCAAGTGGGGGAGGGGCAGAGAGAGAAGAGACAGAGAATCCCAGGCAGGCCCCATGCTGCCAACAAGGGCCCAGACGTGGGGCCCAAGCTCACGAAACCATGAGATGGTGACCTGATCTGAAACCATTGAGTTAGCTGACTGAGCCACCCAGGCACCCCACCATGATAGTACTTTTTAAATTTTGGTATGTTACTGGGAATATCCTACAATATTTATGAAGGAGTTAGAGTAAAAGAAAGCCCGTCCAACCAACATTTTGTAAGTAGAGCTGCTCACTTATTTGCCCCACTTTGTCTCTCAGGATACTGAGTGCCTTAGCTTATCTTTTTCTGGGAAAGCAGAATCTGAGACAGGCTGATACAGAAGTAAGCTTACTTTGCGAAGTTATCTCAAGAAATAAAAACAACGGAGTGGGAATAATTAAACTAGTAAAGAGGAAAAGCCAGTATTAGGGTACCTTTTCAAAGGTTACCTCTGTGCCCAATCTTACCAGATCTTCTAAGGCCCTACAGAGAAGATAGTTGAAATGGTCTAAGAAAGCAATTGAAGGGAAGGTATTTAAAGGATTCCTATCTCTCAATATTGATGCAAGGAAGTTCCCCCCAGCCCCCATATCCTTTGAGACCCTGCTTTGTGTCTGGGTGAGTTTAGAGTTTCCATAGGCATCCCATTCTGCTGGATCAGAATGCACAGAAGCAGAAAGCGAGTTGTGTGGAGTAGCTGAAGGAAAATCAGACATGTTAGAGTTGTAGGAAGCCAGTTGCTGCCACCATGGCCAATGTATAAAGTGCCCTGTGAGAAATGTGAGGTAGAGCATGGGAGGTGTCTAGTGCATCACCTAAAACTGTCTGTGAGAGAGATTCAATTCAAATTACTCTTCTGAGTAAGCCTGAAAAGTTTTAACCCAAGGTTAGATAAAGATTAATTGAGAAAGACTAATACACAATATGAAGTGTACTGTTTACTTACAATAATAGGAATGTGGTGTGCATTTACATAGATGTCTCAGGGATTATTCTGAATGACAAATCTTGACATGTCCTCTGTTTTTGCTAGGCTGTGTTTGGTATTTTAACATATGTAAGATTCGTGTGAGTAGTCTTCTGGATAACTAATGCAAAGGACTATTAATTGGAGTGAAGTAGTTAAAAGAGATATCATGAAAGAATCTTCCAATTATCTTCTATATTCCTTAGTCCCACCAAAAGATAAATGACCCTTTTAATTGCTAGGGATTGTGATGTATTTGATCCTGAAAATAGCCAATCATCTGAGCTTTTCTTAAACCAATCTTAGCTATCCCCTTTTTAAATCACTTCTGAGACAACATGGGTTTTACACAGGGAAGGAATGGAAGTATCCAGGCAGATCTAAATCTGATTGATTGGAGCATTCATGAGGGATTCAAGTCAACCACATTGGTCTCAGCAAGCTGGCTCTGTATGAGACCTGTATGCCTTCTGTATTTCATTTCTTTAAATCAGAATTTCATCAGGCCTTGCCATGGGCAGAGTTGTTGCTACTTCCCACAGAGTCGGTAGTTTGCTATGATATATTCTCAGATTCTCTAGCTTGGAAATTTTGTTTCTTTCCATGTTTATCCAACAAGTTTCCTATTCTTTACATTTATTCACTAAGTGGTCTTTGTCCCCATTATAGACATTTACTTCACATAGCACCACAAATTTCTCATATCTTCAGTATGGGGCATTTCTTATTATTTTTCTAGATTTCTATATATTCATTTCATGTGAGAAATGCAAAATTTTGTAATTTATGAGTATTGTCTAGTGCATGCTCACAGGTTACATCATTTTAATACTAATTAATTTCAGACATAAATATTAGATAAATACAGAAAAGCAAAGAGAAGTGTCCAGATGACAACTCATATGAAGCTTTTAGCTCATTTTTCACACACACACACACACACACACACACACACACACGTTTATTTAAGTTTATTTATTTTACTTCAGCAAAGTCTGGCAGGAACTACAAATCCCTTTGCCTTAGGTTAGGATTGAAACCTTATTTAAGTTTATGATATGGATGGTTTTCTACATTGACCACTGTGGTTCTTTATTAATCAATGATACACTTGGTCATTATCAGTTTATTTGTTCCCCAAACAAAATATGAGTTTCTAAACTAGACGAGATGAATAATCACAGGTTTTTTTTTTTTTTTACCAGAATCCGAGTCTCCTTTAAAAAAAATTTTTTTTAATGTTTTATTTATTTCTAGAGAGAGAGAGAGAGAGAGACAGCATGAGCAGGGGAGGGTCAGAGAGAGAGGGAGTCACAGACTGAAACAGGCTCTAGGCTCTGAGCTGTGAGTCAGCACATGGCCCGACGTGGGGCTCGAACCCACGAACCGCGAGATCATGACCTAAGCGAAAGTCGGACGCTTAACCGACTAAGCCACCAAGGCGCCCCGCGAGTCTCCTTTTAAACACCACTCCCTTGGGGCGCCTGGGTGGCTCAGTTGGTTAAACATCCAACTTCAGCTTGGGTCATGATCTCCACGTTCATTAGTTCAAGCCCCATGCTAGGCTCTGTGCTGTCAGCCTGCTTTAAATTCTTTGTATCCCTCTCTATCTGCCCCTTCCCTGCTTATGCTCTGTCTCTTTCTCTCTCTCAAAAATAAACATTAAAAAATAATAAAAAAAAATAAAACCACTCCCTTAAAGCTTTTAACAAGCTTCACATCTCCCCAATTCAAGACAATGATGTGTGCTAGAAAACAAAACTAGAAAGTATTATTTAATTATAACATTGGAACCTGGATTTACGCCTGTGTATTTTGTTGTACAAATAAACCCTTCCCATGACCCGTACTGTAGCGTACCATGCATTATCTCTCTCTTTTTACAAAAGTTTATTATTTTTTTTGAGAGAGAACACAAGTGGTGAGAGGCAGAGAGAGAAGGAGAGAAAGAGAATCCCAAGTAGGCTCTGCACTGGCAGTGCATAAGCTGATGTGGGGCTTGATCCAACAAACTGCTAGATCATGACCTGAGCTGAAATCAAGAGTCTGAGGCTTAACCTACTGAGCCACCCAGGACCCCCAAAATCTCTCTTAATACTGTGGATGGGTAGTTGTTGCTAAAACAGTTCCTATCTTCCATACATATCCCCAAAGCTATTTTCTTTCTTATTCCTCCCTTCCTTCTTCTGTCCCATCCCTCCCCCTCCTCACCCCTCCTCTTTTTAATAATCAGGTTCAAGCTTTTCAATAAGGCTATGGGTTTGTAGGTAGGAGATGGTGTCAAGTTTCCCTTGGACTCTAATCTTATTGCCTAACAAATATCTTACCTACCAAAAGCTATCTAATATAACTTTGCTCTAACTTTAGTTTTATAGATAGAATTTGCCTTTTCCAACATTTTCTAAAATGTTTACAATTTGGTCATTCTTTATTTCAGTCCATAGGCCAAAGGTATTGCTTTTAGCAAAGCTCTGTTTTTAGTTTTTTTGTTTTTGGGTTTTTCCTGCTTTCAGATGGGCTGATGTCAGGAAAAGCTTGTATCTTTCAAGACCTTACTTAAAGATGCAGAATTAGTCAACACACTCAGACATGAAGACATTTTTCTACCCCAACCCTAATTTTACAGACTTAGTACAGACAAAATCTGAGTGCCACTGTACAGTGATCATGGATTCACAGCCACTTTACTAACAGAAAGATTGCCATCTTGTGCTGTTGAGGAGGGAGAGGAGGGAGGGGTCTTTACTACCCTTTGTTTTCTCTCATTAATTCAGTTAATTTGACTTTCAGGATCTGTTACTGTCAATCTTCATTTCCCTAAACTAAATTCTGTATCAGTTCAGATACTTTTGCTTTCAGGTAATGGGTGGCTCACATAAATAGAGATTTCTTAGTCCTAAGAAATTTAGTAACTTAGTCCTTAGTAACTCCTACACAAAGCCCTGACATTCACTCTTATTGCATTGGTGAAAATCACATTTCCAGCCCCTAAATAAATCACTTTGGCCATGAAAATGCAATTTGTTGACAGACTTAGCCAAATTCACATGGACTAGAATGAGGAGCTTGAGGACACTCAGTTCTTAGCTGGAGTCCTGAAGAAAATTAGTTACATCTTGAGAAGAGGGAAGGGCACATGGAAGCTTAGAGTTCAGCCAACAGATTTAACTATCCCGATAAATCATTCTGAATCTTAGAGATGTTTTAAAGTAATACTTAGCTCTTTTCCTTTAGCATTCCTTTTAACTGCTGATGTTTCGTACCAGTATCATTAAAAATTAATTCCCTGTGGAAACTAGTGACAATAAGTAGCCGCCATAGTAAGAACAGATTGTAAGCATTACGTAGCTGCCATACCAAAGCTTTTTTCTTTTTTAAAAAAGGGGGGGAGGCACATTTGCTAGAGACCACACAGATTAAATTGACAATTAATTTGTTTTCTTTATCTTCTTTTGTAGAAGATCTTTGAACTATAATGTATTTGTAACATGAATAAAGCAGAATACAGTTTTTGACTAATTGAGCTTAGAAAATACCTCAAGCCCCATCAGGGACCTATTTGTGAAGAGAGAGTTATCCTGAAGGAGGTCACAAAGCTGCCATGGCTCTGGCTATAAATCCCAGCAACAATTTGGAAGAAAGCACTGACTCTGAAATAAGAGATCTGGGTTCAAAACTCTCAACCCTTATTTTACAATATAAACAAGTATGACTTAAAACATATTGAATTATGCTACTCTAGATATTCATACTTGGCAAGCAGAATTGTAAAGACCAATGATAAGACATAGATAAACTTAGCAAGCAAACCTGATATGTAAGTAGGTCCTCAAAAACTAAGAGTGATTCAGTTGCTTACTTTTGTTAAATACTATTTTTGTTAATATTAGAAATAAAAAGGGCTAATGGCTTTTAATTATTTCACTGTCTTTCTTATTGCCTCATTGTTTTTTATATGATTTTCCCAAATCATATAAAAACTACTTTTATTATGTCTGAATTCTCACTCTCATCTGCTACTATGGTGTTGGTAGAGAATAAATAACTTCCCTATTTAGTCACATTGAAAGACTTTTTTGTGGAGAATTTCGGGCCATCATGTATGATGCTGCCTTTTTATAATAGTATTAAATACCCTTACTCACTATAGCAACCTTGGGTCTTATTAACAACTCATTCATGGTTCAACTATCACATTACATTCGTACTTTTTATTTTACACCTCAGTATACATATTTTTTTCAGAACTCAAAACCTCTGGCAGTTTTATATCTCTAGTGCATACCCTAGGGGGAGCCAAAAGATAGTTGCTGAGATCCCAGTCCAGAAGGTTCCCTGTATCCTCCTGGATGCCTCAGAAAATCACAGAAAAGATAGATTTCCTTTGTCAAAGAAATCATATTTGTTTCTGCTTCCAGGCTCAGGAAACGACTCTTCAACAGGCTAGCTCGAGGAACCGTTATTATAATAAAGCTCCAGAAATAATGAGTGGATTCTTCAAGGTTCAAAGTCACTGGTCTCCTTCATATTTATTTTAACTATCTTATGGCTTGTATTTGCTTATTTATTCATTCAAAAGACTTTTAGTAAGTGTGTACTATTTATCAGAGTATAGGCTACGTACTGGGGATATAGTGGTGTTCACAACAGACCTGATAACTAGTCTTACTGAATTCATGTATGTTGATAGCATCAATCACTTCAAAAAGGCTTTTTGGGACATGAATTTGATTTAATAGCCTGGAAATTTTTAAGAGTTTGAGATTCTATTAATTTTTCATGGAGTCTTCATGTAAGTTCTAACAGACTTGCTTTCCTTTGTGTAAATGTACTTAATTAAATATAAATAGGTTTAGTCTTGATAAACACCAACATATTCAATTAAATGGGCTTCTGATTCTCTGTTGGGCAGTTAGAACCTCCTTCCTAACTCTCAAGACATCACTCGAGTTCCTCCACCAAACAGCCCGTATATATTCCAGGCATATGAAAATCCTTAGTTTTGTAAACCTGGAGAACATTTACTTTCATGTTTTAAAAATAAATAAACAGGAGTAGGAGCACTGCATTATAAAAGGATGATTCTGGATCTTCAAAAAAGAAGACATTCAGAACAGTGGTAATAGCCACCAGAAGGGACTATATAAACATATATAAGTGTTTCCGTATGGTGAAATCTCTGATTTGATTCCCTTTCCAGTATATTAGTATAATGACCTCAGAAAGTAGGAACTCAAGTCATGTAATTTAGAAAGTGTCTGCCATATTTTATTAATTTTTTAATGTTGATTTATTTTTGAGAGAGAGAGAGAGAGCGCATGAGCAGGGGAGGAGCAGAAAGAGACAGAGAGAGAGAGACAAAGAAACTGAGCTGTCAGCACAGAGCCTGCTGTAGGGCTTGAACCCACGGATGTGAGATTATGACCTGAGCTGAAGTCGGATGTTTAACCAACTGAGTCACCTGGGCGCCCCTGACATGTTTTATTTAAAAGACAGTATTGACTTTGCACTGTGAGAGTCACTGAGTTAAGACCATGGAACTATGCCAAGGACATTTCAATATCTTTCAGGACACTCTGCCTGAAAAAAAAGGGAGACTGTTGAGGAAGAAGAAACCTATCTTCTAAAAGTAAGATCAAACACAATTGGCAGCTTCAGTCCTAGTTAGTTTTATGTTTTAAAATATAGAAGGCTTTATATATAGGATTTTCACTGAGAACCATGGGTTGCTTGGAAGAAATGGTAGAAATGACAGGCAAGGTAAGAGATCATGACTAAAGGAAGTTCCATAATGATGCAATAGTGTATCTCAGTTGTTTTGTCTCCTTTTTAATCATTAATTGCCATAACGTCTCTTCTTTTTCTAATAGTATATTTCTATACAATCCATTCATACAGTTGACTGGATTTGAGGGGACTATGTCTCTTAACCAAATTAAACCAATTATTTTTTTATTCTTGTTTCTATTTGTGCAACTGGCATTATTCAGACACTGTCAATGATCATATCTGGCCATATGGTCTGGAAAAATAAAGAAAGTAGTGAGGAAAGAGAGAAGAATAAAGTGGACATGTACAGCAGGAAGGAGTCAGATGACAGAAAGCAAGTTCTTTGTAGATGTGTAACCATTTCTCATGCCCAGATATCTGCATTTTTGCCCTTAATTTCTGTAAGACATTGTGATATCCTTAAAAAAAAAAAATATATATATATATATATATATATACATATATTCAACTGATCGGAAAATTGTTATCTGATAGGACTTGCAGGCTATAATTATCCAAATTTTAAGTGAGTAATAATGGTCCAGCTGATGATAGTTAGTCTTTTGGAGTTGATAAAATACTCTTATAATATTTTCATGTAAAATACTTACAAATGGAAACCTCTCAAATCTTAAATAAGATCAGATTTAATGTGAAAATTTTATTGATAGTAGAAAGGTCATTAGCAAATGTAAAAAAAAAAAGTCTTGTTTTAACCAGGTACATATGTTGTTTATTCAACTATTCAGTTACACTGACTGTTAACCAAATCCCATAGTAATGTTTCCTAAATGATTTAAGCCTCCAGTGATTTAAAAATAATTCTAAGGCAATACTCAGGTGTGAGTGCTGTGGCAAAATCAATTCTCACAAAGCTCCCTGTTCAGTCACATAGGGTTCTGAAACCTTTAGACAAAAGGTAATGGATGTTTCATTTCCTGTGGGTCAGGTTTGGAGGTCAACACTATGAAAAACTGTGGGAGGTACATTCAGCAATATTTTTTCTTTTCTCTTTTAATGTTCAAAAACAAGTATGGGAGCCACCTACACAACAGGCTTTGTTCATAGGTATTTGATTTGGATCCTTGCTGTGAAGCAACACAGTGACTAACTGTGTGCTGGGCTAGAAAAATCGAGCTTGAGGTTGCGGTGAGCTGTGGTTAGAACTGACCACTGAAAATCCAGGTAAACATGGAGAAGAAATTTCTAGTCACTAGCATAAAGGCAGATAAGGAGAGAGTGACCCTGTGCAGGCAAAGACAAGATATTTGAAACCTCTAACCCTAATATTAAATCTGCTGTATGTGGTGATAAAAAATTTACTTACAGTTATAAGTAGTTTCTGTGGTGAGTACTTTCCTGATGTAAGTCTATAGATTTTTCTAACTTAATGGAGAAAGATCACTACAACTGAGTTGTCGAGACCACCACACTTTGGCACAGCTCCATGAGACATGAGGTCGGAAATAGCTGGGTCCAACCATCTACATGCTGTTTGTAACTCTGTACCTTTAGCAGCTTTAAGAGTGAGCCAGAATAAAAACAAATCTGAAACAAAGCCAAGTTGTCCTTCTTCCCTCTCCTTTTATGCGCACTGACTCTGTAGATCTGGCCAAATGTAGAAGTCAGTCGACATGTTTTATTTTTCTGTTACGCACACACATACACACACAGAGAAGCATACAGTACAAATATACACACACGATTCTGTTTACAATGGCTTTGGAAAGAGGTAGAGGAAAGTATTCCATGTGCCATTCTCTTATATGTCAGAAAGAAAATGCAGTAAGTGGGTTTCACTTGAAGTCCTAAGACGCATAACAGAGAGGAGTCTAGGACACTGGATTTTGCTCACATGATATGTCCTTGGGCTTCAAGTCAAAGAGTCTATAAATCACAGATAGACCTTTTTTTCGGGCAGCAACAGCACAAAGTGTTCATAGTGGACTCACAAGTAAAGATTACAAAAGAATAAGTAAAGTCCTTCTTTGCAGCATGTAAGTTAACTTGCTGATTTTTTATTTGTTCAAGAAAGACCCACATAAAATGTAAAATAGGTCTAAGTAGTAATAGAGTTAATATTTATTGAGTATTTTGCCTCATGTCCGGCTCGAAGTACTTTTTGGTTATTAATTCATTTAGTTACTATGATTCCCAATTAACAAATGGGAAATTAGGGCACTAGAGAACACATTCCTTACTTTGATTGCAAAGTTAGAAGTCATTAGAGACAAGATTTTGACCTGGTGACTTTTATACAAGCTTTATTACTGTAAAAAGCTAGAACCAGAATTTAACCCAAGGATGTCTATCTTCAAGATATGAGCTCTTAGCCAGTATTTGATTCTGTCCTCAAAAACATATCTTGTTTTCTGGGGCGCCTGGGTGGCTCAGTCGGTTGGGCGTCCGACTTCGGCTCAGGTCATGATCTCACGGTTTGTGGGTTCGAGCCCCGCGTCGGGCTCTCTGCTGACACCTAGCTCGGGCTCTCTGCTGACACCTAGCTCGGAGCCTGGAGCCTGCTTCAGATTCTGTGTCTCCCTCTGTCTCTGACCCTCCCCTGCTCATGCTGTCTCTATCTCTCTCTCAGAAATAAATAAAACATTAAAAAAAAAAAAAAAAACATATCTTGTTTTCAAGCAAGATATTTTATCTCCCTTTTACAGATAAGGAAATCTGAATCCTAAGAAATGATGTCATTTTTTTTCTTTGTTGCTAATGTCTTAAATGATACAAATGGAATTTAAGCTCTTGTTTGACTCCAAAGAAAACAGAAGAGCTCTGGTAGTTTGGCTAGCCAATATACATATTTATGCTTGTTGAATTATTAAGCTACTGTGAGATTTTCCTCAACTTCTTTAGACTCCCCCTGAGACATGCAGGTAATAATGGAGTAATGCAGATGAATCAGAAAGGTACAGAGGAGAATCACTGCTTAAAAATGCCACACACCTTAAGTTTAACCATAATAAGTTTAATCATTGATGTTAGTGATTTCCTGAAAGATTTCCAGACAATGATAGCAAAGAAGAGAAATGAAAGGAAATTTGTTCCACTTGATATTATGATGTAACATTTAAAAAAAAAGCTTAAAGCTGTGTGGAACTGGAGCAAAATAGGCAAAGAAATCGATGTAAACAAAAGAAAATAATAGGGCTACAAGATTGAAATCACATTATTTATGATGCATTGTCAGCCGACAAGGCTGACATTGAAATTAATACAACTCATACAACCTATCAAATGGTATGAATTAGTTCATAGTACTAAAAATACCTAATAAATATATTAAAAAGATCTTATAATTAGTATATACGAAAGAAATCAAATGATATTTTCTGCTCTAAGATGTGCAATATTTACATGTTTTGTAATAGCAGTGAGGATGTAAGGAAATAGTCTTCTTATATACTATTGGTCAGACTGTGCATTGTTACAATTATTTATAAAAGGCATTTAGAAAACATGACCTAATTTAAAAATTTACATTTCCTATGATCAACAATTCTACTTCTAGAAATTTTAATATTTACACATATTTGCGATGCACACCACGAGAGATGAGTGAAGTTGCTTACCACAGCACTTTGAAAATATTTTATAGGGGAAAAACATCTTTTCGGTGGAGTAATATATAGCAAATATGATATATTCACAATCAAACATTAGTTACTCTTTATAAGGAAAAAGGTGGATTCTAGAATTCTTATACATAGCAATTTACATGCTTTTCAATTATGTGAACAAAAACACCTAGCAAAATGCACAAGTACGTACAGTATTTGCCTTTTACTTGCATGCGTGTGCACGCACACACCACACGCGCGCGCACACACACACACACACACACACACACACAGCCTCCCTACAATAAAAAAAGTAGAGGTAAAAGCCTAAGGCAAATTTAGTTTCTGGAATGTAGGTAAAGCTAAAAATGGTGTATGGGATGGAGAACTTAGGGGATCATAACTTATGTGGATCAAACTCAGCAAGAGAAATATGCCAGTATCTTTGTTGGGATAAAGTATTTTATTTAGGCTACAGTGAGGAATTCCTCACATGGTTATCTGGGGGCTATTCTTAATGATTATTTCAATCAATATGCATGTAAACTTTAAAAACTTCACAAACGACTGATGCTACAAATCTAAACCAAATTCAGCAGGCTTCTAACAGCCAACTCCTCCCTGTTTCCTAGAGGCAACCCTTATAATAAAGTTAGCTATTGTTTTTAGCAGTTTTCTCCATATTTTTCCATATGTCCATATTTCTCCATATCTCCATTTTCTCCATATTTCTGCATATACTGAAAATTTTGTTACCAGTTTTAGACATCATGTTTTTTTTTATCTTATAGTACATGAGAAGTTAAACTCCCTTAAACATATATATGTGTTATTTTTGCATTTCCCCTTCTCTTTTTCTTCTTCCTCTTCCCAATATATCACAGCTATTGCTAGGTAAATATAATGACCTGATAAAAATTTATCACTGCTAAAAGAAAAATATTTTTATGATTATGCTTTCATTAGTTTAAATTTTTTAGTGTTTCTAATTACTGTTAGTCTTTCTTTTCCTTCATATTCTTATTTCTTTGTATTATTATTTTCTCTTTGTCTAAACACTTTATTAAGTGATTTTCAATATAGTTTTCCACATTGAGAGATGAGTCAATCTCTTGATTCCTTATTTTCCTGCTTCTTTCTAACAAACTTTGAACTGATAATTCTCTACATAGTCATTATATAATTGTCAGTATGAATATTTAATCAGGCTATATTATGTGTTACATTATTGTTTCTGGAATCCTCTTTTCTCTTGATTTACTTCATCTTTCTGACAGAGCATATTCTCTAGTAGCATCCTCAAATAAGTTTTGTGTTAGGCATATTCTTTGAAAACTTAATAAAAATATTTTCATTTTACTTTACTACTTGATTGAGTTAGTTAGACTATATCTATATCTATCATCTATCTATATAGATATATAACTTCTCAAATACTTGGGATGTATGTATGTATGTGTGTATAACTGTACCAGGCAAGAGGCATATGTTAAATACACAAAAGAGCAGAATTAAAACATCTCAGGAGAAATTCTAGGAAATAAATGAGATGGATGGATAGTGTACCATCTTAAACATTTTTAGTAAATTTTTTAAAGTTCAAAGCAGGACAAAGGGACTACGAGTTTCTGGATAGGAACCTTGGAAGTCAATGAGCTATTCTAATAAGTACAAAACTAAACAAACTGAAAAATCAACAGCTCATAAGAGAAGTGAGGTCACAGGGAAAACAGCTGTTTCCAACTTGGAGAAAATGGCAGGTGAATATAGAGAATTACTACCTGCAGGAGGAAAGACCCCATTAGCAGAAGTCTGAGCAGGAACTAGTATTATGATTAACAAAGTCTAACCTCTAAGTGGAGATTCACTGTGGGTGTCTCTCAGAGATAAAAACTCAAGGGAAACTCAATCCCAGAGAGAAGCCTGAGTTTTATCTCCAAGAACCAGATCTTACAGTGACTATTAGAGAAAATGTTCTTTGTTCCTGTGGTAGGTGGAGAAATAAAGGATAATAAATTAGACAAAGTTATTTGCCAAGTATCTATTCAAATAAATGCTATCTTTTATTATATTTTTCTGGACTTCCACAATATATTACTCTGAAACTGTCAATATTGATTAATCAATGACATATTTTAAACAATAACCAGGATTTCAGACATATGAAACAGATATATTCCTATATCTCACTTAAGTCATGTTTCTTTCAGCCTTTTACATTAAAAATAAGCCATGAATCTAGGGGCGCCTGGGTTGGTCAGTTGGCTGAGTGTCCGACTTTGGCTCAGGTCATGATCTTATGGTCTGTGAGTTTGAGCCCTGCATCAGGCTCTATGCTGACAGCTCAGAGCCTGGAGCCTGCTTTGGATCCTGTGTGTATGTGTGTTTCTCTCTTTGCCCTTCTCCCACTCATGCTCTCTTTCTCTCAAGAGTAAATAAAAACATTAAAAAAGCCATGACTCTTGGCAAATATAAGTAGTTCTAAATAGAACAAATTCATATTTGATCAGGTTTAAATCTCAAATATTTCAGGACTGATTTTATCTGGCATTATGGGTGAGAACATGAATAGCCCATAAGGAGAAAAGAATTTTGAAACAGATGTTTCAGAAGTATGGATTTTCTATTCACATAGTTTTCATTTAACGTGTTAAGAATCTGACCTAATATACTAATTCATGGCATAGAAAAATAAGAGAACCTGATGAGATAACAAGAAAAGCCACAAATTAAATATAGTGTATCCCCATCTATGTGCAAATTTATAATCATATTGCTTAAGTAACTATGGCATTATAAATGTAATATTTAGTGTAAAAAGCAACATTGAGTCTAAAAGATTAAAATGTTATTTTTAAAAACATTTAATTACTGCATTCCATAATGTCCTATGAATAAATTGCTTCAAATATTGAGAATTATGGAAATATTTACTGATTAAATAAAAAGGGGTGTTGACTTTATACATCTCAGAGAACACTTATAATAATGAATTCCCTATAGCTGTGCTAAAATTTGTAATGGATGTACAATAAAGTTAATAGATCATGATATTGCTATTCTTATTATTATTTACAATTTTGCTGTTATTTTATCATTTTATTGTTGAACAACTCCTAACAGGCCTAACTTAACACCTAGAGATTCAAATTAGAAAATGTTATGGCAGATTGTCTTTTTTATTATTTAATTTTTCTTCTCCTTTTCTCTTAATCATCAAGTAGTGGTAAGTTTTGGAATGGGAGGACATATTAAATAAAATAGCTGGTAATACAATGTTTTTTTTTCTTCTCTTGAAAGATGTAGGAATTATCCAATTTTTCTTGAACTCTCAAGGGGGAAAAACCTGCAAATAAATGCTTAAGACCCCCCAAAACATTTATATTTATTATTGGTATACTTAAATGAAATAAATCTAACAAAAGAATGAGAGCTAAAAAGTTTGTAAATGAGCTAGAATGCATTTGCCATGGCACAAAATTCTCTATCAGGATCTGTTTACTAACTTTTTTATGTCCACATCTTGGAATGTAAATGACTCTCTTGAGACATAAAAGCAGCTAAAAACATAACATTTGGTTTCCATTTGAAACTTCAAATCACTTTTCTCCTTTTGTATCTAAACGTGATTTCTCATTGCTTATTGATCTGCCCATGCACTAGAATCATTTTTTCACTTATTTGTTCCTCACTTGTTCATCTATCAAACACTGGGAGACAGCTCCTGGGTGCTGGTCATTAGAGCAGGGCCTGGGAATGCGAAGAGAAAAGGCTGTATTAAGATAGAGTGATAAGCAGAAGCTTTCAATGTGATAAATACAGTGGTGGAGAACTAGACATGGCATCACAGGATCTCTGAAACAAGTATTTGTATCAGGCAAGGATATGAAGGAAAGCATCTTCTAGGAGGTAGTGCTTAAGCTTAATCTTCAAGAATGGCTAAGGATTCTGGAAGCAGCATAATGTTGGAGGGCCAATCTATTTAACATTCAGGATAAGAAGATAAAGGCTGGGGTGCTGGGTGGCTTACTTGGTTAAGCGGCTGACATCTCACAATTTGTGAGCTTGAGCCCCACATGGGGCTCTGTGCTGAAAGCTCAGAGCCTGGAGCCTGCTTCAGATTCTGTATCTCCCTCTCTCTCTACCCCTCCCTTGCTCATGTTCTGTCTCTCTCTCTCCCTCAAAATAAGAAAAAACATTTAAAAAATAATAAAAAAGAAGATAAAGGCCATATAGGCCCATAATGTCATAATGTGTACAAATACAAAATAATTTAAACCCATTATTGGTTTAGTATAAAGTATAAGGCAGTATGTATGTTTATACATATATATGTATATATATTATATAATGTGACTGTGTGTGTGTGTGTGTGTGTGTGTGTGAGAGAGAGAGAGAGAGAGAGAGAGAGAGACCTTCCATCAGAATATTTTATAACCACTCTGGTTAGAAGCAATACATTTGGTGATTTTTCATAGTATTATCCTATTTGATTATTAATTGATAATAATGTATTTCAGTTAATACCCGAAATTACCTTCTTTCTTCATACATCAATCTATTTATTGTGTTTTTTGATGGCAAATGAAACATGAAAGTAAATTTTTAAAGAGGTGATCTCTATATTTTGCTCCCTATTCTATCCAAAGCCTCTAGAATAAGGTCTAGTGCATAAGAGAATTTGATAAATGTAATTGACCTCATGTCATGTTGGTTTCCTAGCAGAGAATTGGGGAGGAGGGAAAGATGAAAGAGGAAACAAAATTTGAAAATTTGGTGCCCCCTTGGAGTTCAAAGATAACTCTGATCTGATATTGTTGCATATAATGTATATCTTGGCTATAACATGTTTTGTTGACTTTATACATTAAGGATACTTACCATTTGTTTATCTGTATGCTTTAAATATTTTTCCAGGATGCTAATTTGTTTGTTTGGATGTACCACAGTTTGTTTATCCGTTGACCTACTGAAAGACATCTTGATTGCTCTTAAGTTTTGGCAATTATGAATAAGTATGCGATAAGTATCCATGTGCAGGTTTATGTGTAGACATAAATTTTCAACTTCTTTGGGTAAATACCAAGAAGTACAATTCCTACATCATCTGGTCAAAAGGATGCATAGTTTTTTAAGAAAACACCAAACTGTCTTCAAAGTGGCTGTATTATTTTACATTCCCACCAGCAATGAATGAGAGTTTCTATTCCTCCAAGCCATTCATTCCTCCAGCCATTGGTGTTGTCAGGGTTTCAGATATTGGACATTCAAATAGGTATGCAGTGTTATCACACTGTTGTTTTAATCCATATAAAGTTTTGATTTAGCTTGTCAGTATAAATAATAGCAGCAACAATAAAAAAAGGCTGCTATGATTTTGAGAACTATTTTGTTGAATGCTGTGGTTAATAGGGGAGAAAATTGTTAACATAATAATACTGGGTCTTCCACTCCATGAATATGGAATGTCCATCCATTAATTTAAATCATCCTCAGTTTCTCTCAGTAATATTTTAGAGTTTTTGGTGTGGAAGTCATACAGTCCTTTTGTTAAATTTATTTTAACATATCTTACTTTTTGTGTGATTTTGAATTTTCAAACATATATTGCTAGTATTTAGGATGAGAAAATTTTTTATATTAATTTCATCCTAAAACCTCGATACTCTTACTTATTTGTTCTAAAAGTTATTTGCTATGTAGGTGGGCATGTGTGTATGTGTGCATATGTGTGTGAATTCCTAGGGTTTGGTTTTCTAAATATAGGATATCATGTCTGATGTGAATAAAGATTGACTTATGTCTTTCTTTCAAATGGTGTGACTTCAATTTCTTTTTAAACAGAAAATATTTTTTCTTCTTTGGACAGAACTATCAAAGGTATTTGGATGGATTTTGAGCACATGTGTTGGAACTGAATTAATATAGCACAAGAGATCTTTTAAAGTGTGATGGCAAAAAAACAGTTAAAATTGCAATAAGTGACATTAACACTTTGTCTTTTTAATCTAAATTGGATTTTCAAAGGTCTTTTAAATGAGCTCTCTACTTAATGGATGTTGATAAAAAATTTCCAAAGGAATATACACTCAATAAAAACATCTTGAGGTATTTTTACATTTCATGTTCCATTTTTTTTTTAATTTCTAGGGGAGAGAGAGAGAGAGAGAGAGAGCAGGAGAGAGTCAGAGAGAGAAGGAGTCACAGACTCTGAAACAGGCTCCAGGCTCCGAGCCGGCAGTCAGCACAGAGCCCGACGCGGGGCTCGAACCCACGAACCGCGAGATCATGACCTAAGCGAAAGTCGGACGCTCAACCGACTAAGCCACCCAGGCGCCCCTCATGTTCCATTTTTAATCACCCAAGTAGATAAATAATAAGTAGAAGGGGATGATAAGGGCATGTGTGCTCAGTGAAGGTATCAATCTTCTTCATATCTCCATGAGGCTAGAGGATAAGGAGGGGTGTTCCCAGCTGCGCTGCTTGTACAGTAGAAGAGAGACATAATGATGGTAGTTTGAGAACTCAGTAATGATGCTCATATCAGCAATCAGCAGTGGCTACAACATAAGGGTGGAAATGACTAGTCACATTTGATTTCCACTTTATGTATACTCTGATTCTGAGGTTAAATTTTTGTCTGCACAAAAACTTAAACCACATGAAGAAAAGCTGTATCAGATATTTTTCAAGAACAAAGAACTAATCAAAGGATTTCTGTGTCCATGATAAATCTCCATTAAAACATGTATAATATTCTCTGTCTTTATGATGATTCCTCCTTTATATGCATGCATAGTAATATGTAGTTTTAATAATAAGTTACAATAAGTTGAATTTTGTGATAATTTAGAGAAAGATATCAAGCAACTGCTTTATATCATGGATATCAGTGTCTAGCAGGAAACAGATGTCTAGCCAGGCAAAAAATAAGTGAATAAATTCCTTACTCAGATTTTACTTTGGCTCCCCCCCACCCCCCGCCTTAAAAGTAAGTGTTTATCAATTGAATTGAAAAGGACTAAGCAGATAGGCTATCAGGACTTGCTCAGTGAGCACCCCGGGACTCACTGCAGAGGTGGCCTAGAGGACTGCAATCTCATGCCCAGCACCTACTGTGCCAGCTCTGACACTTGTCCCACTCTTATCAGTCAGTTCACAGGAGGGCAGACGACAAATCTTCACTCAGCAAGAACAACATTCATGACTTTTTGATAAGGTAGAGGTTCATATTTTGACTTTAACAAATCAAAAAATGAGGGGAAGGATGGTAAAATAGTGCAATGTTACACAAAATGAGAGAGAGAAAAGACAAGGGAAGGGAGGAATAAAGGGAAGTAGAAAGGGAAGAAGAGAAAGAGAATGGAGCTTTGCATCAAACAATAATGACATTATTTGATGCGTAAAAGTTTATGACTAATTCAATTCCACAATCCTAATGTATCAATTAAAAAGAGAGAGAAAGAGAGAGAATAGGGTTGAGAAAGAAAGAAAGGAAGAATGGAAGGAAGAAAGGAATGAAGGAAGGAAAAGAGTCATAAGTAATATGATAGATTGCCCAGCCTGTAAACATGACTAACTGGAGAGTTTCACCTAAAACAATCTAATTCCAAAATATACATGCAATTCAAAGCATCAAGCTCTAGGCTTGATGAAATGCTTCCAGAACTGCATTTCTTTAAAAATTATTGGTAATTTTCACCAATGCCTCAGAACTTATTTGGACATTCTTAGTCCCACAACTGCTTTCATACTCCCGTCCACATTAATCATATTTAATGATGACTGTGCTATATGTATGTATTTTTATTTAACTAAAAAATTCCCAATAATATTTTCTACTTTTGCTGCATAACTGAGATAAAAAAAAAAAGATGACCCACGCAAACCTCTCCCAGAATATCTACTGAGTTATTCATATGAGAATCAATATACACAAAATGGTAGTTTCTCTGTGGAAAATAAAAACATGGGCCCTTTCCTTTATTTCTATTAACAAATGCCCTAATTTTATATAAATATACTCCCCTCTCTTTACCAGGAATCATGCATTTTCTTTGACCATGTATTTTCAGATGCTTGATTTTTACAAATCTAGAAAGTTTATTTTAGGTTTGTAAGAAGCTATTCCTAGCATAATAATGGCATTTATAAGTCTGGCACCTTATACTGGCCCAGGAAACTAACCTTCAGGATGAGAGTGTCAGGAAATAACAGACTAACAAATGCAGAAGAAGTTGATTTATTGACTGTATTGTCTAGATGCTGAGATAGAAATATAATAAATGAAATTTGCTTGAGCTTTAGGTAGTCATTTTGGTAGGCTCTCTCTGAATACACCTGACTTGAAAACATAAAATATGAGTTATCTGAATTAGCAGTCTTCTAAAAGCATGTTTAGAAACTAAGCACTCTACTGGGCAACATGGAATAGATTGACTTGTGTAAGACTATGGAGCCCTAGTTTTCTGAAATCTAGACCTATTCCTTTCTTAAAGAACTGAATGCAGCCATGGTATTGACTTCATTTCCTAACACAGATGACACTGAAGAGGATTTATTGATTCCAACTCTTCATCATTTCCTTGCCAGTGGAATCTTCCATAATGACATAATTAGCCTAATTTTCCATGTCCTTCTGTCTTTATTTAACTTTAGTGTGTACTCTGTTACCAATCCATTGTAATTTGCTGGTGCAAAGAGCTCAGAATTAGGTTTTCTGGGTTCTATTGTCACCTGATCACTAGTCATTTTTGGGAATTTAGACACTCCTGTTGTTTCTGTTGCAAGAAATAAATTTTACTTAGATGTATTTATCAATTTGGGATGCAAGTTATATTGTTTATGGATAAGAAAAACAGTGTTCAAATTTTGATCTCAGAACACATTCACAATTTTTAAAATTATTGAGAGCCCCAAGAGCTTTTGTTTATATGTATTGTATGTATTATTTACTATGTCAAAACTGGAAGAAAATTTAAATATTTGTAATACTTTAAATAACCTTATAAACATTACATATTAATATAAATAACAACTTTTTTGAAATATAAGTTAAAAACAAGAAAATAAATAGAGTGGCATTGTTTGATACTTCTTCAATTGTCTTTCTTTATTTTTCCCTCTTCTATATTGTCTATTGTGATATTATAAAACATCTAGCTTTTGGAAAGTTTATACAGTTGTGAAAGAATGAAAGTAAAAATATAAGATGCTTATGTTGTATCTTATATTTAGTACAATTATGAAAAGTAGATCTAACTTCATTAACCCCTGACAAGGGCTCCAGGCCACACTTTGAGGACCCCTGAACTGTAGTGTCATCAAATGGAACTTGAAAACTAATAGACATAGAAATATTCTTGGAGAGCCTGGGTGGCTCAGTTGGCTGAGCACCCAACTTGGCTGGAGGTCATGATCTCACGATTTGTGGGTTTGAGCCAGGCATTGGGCTCACTGCTGTCAGCATGGGGATGATCCTTCATCCCCTTCGGATCCTCTGTCCCATTCTCTGTGACCCTCGCTTGTTTGCACTCTCTCAAAACTTAGTAAACATTTTTTAAAAAAGAAATATTCTCTAGGTTTTGCTGATCATGCTGAAATGGAAGAACTAAAATGAAGAAAACAGTAATGTGAAGTAAAAAAAAAATGAATCACACTCATTATGAACCTTATTAGCTTTGCATTAGATAAATAATGAAAAATAATTGAATAACGAAAGAACAGAGACCCAAAGATCTCTTTGTGAGGAAAGATGCAAGAAGATGATCCTACAAAAGGTAGATTTATGATTTTGGCTAAAAATTAAAAATTTTTAAAAATAATTCTATAAAAAATTTAAAAGACAAACAGTGTCCACTAAGGAGGCCAAATCTGAGATTCCATCTGGAAGTCAATAATAATTTCAATGAAAGAGGCCAAACAGAGGTGTGAAGACATGAGAGTGGGTCCTGCAGGGATGTTTATTTTGAGCAGATGTGATTAAGAGCATTGTTTAAGGGGCTAAGACCTTGGAAAATTTTCCAAAAGTGCTAGATTAAAGAGGGATAGTCTCTGATGTGTTGACACTTGAATAGGTAGATTGATGAAATTAACAGAATCAGCATAAACTATTCATTTAACAAAATGTTTTAGAAATTTCTAAAGTGTTATTTTCCTCTTACATTTTTGAAAGCAGGCAGACTAATAATTACATTTGCCAACAACACCACTCTTAAAAATAAAAACCAGAATGTCATGCCAACTGGCATGATATTCTCAGTAAAAATAAAACTCAAAGAAATGAAGAAAAATTTATCTTCCTAACATATAATTATTAGGCAGAAGAATCTGTTTGCTTGTTTTATCCATCTGCCCCAACTTGATAGAAAATTAGTCATTAAATTCCAAAATAAGACTATTGTATTTTAATACCGGAAAGATCTGGCCTTCGATTATTGTCATTGGTATTCAGAAGAAGATTTTGACTAACTCCATATTTGTTCACAAACACCACAAAAATAATGGGTTGCCTTCAGATAACAATTTGTGTCTACGAGTATTTCAGAAATGCTAGAGTCCCTATCAAACATTAAAATATTCCCAGAAAAAAACACTTGGCTGCCTACAAATGATCAGATACCCTACAATTGTATTTGTTTATTCTATAATGAGAAATCTGACTGGCATATAAATATTAATGAGAATAGCTATATTAGTTTGAGGGTTCTCGTTTAAGACTCCAATTTAGTTGTTGAAGTTGGGAGCAGGTATATATCCTAAGAAGACTATCAGTAAAAGTAAGTATTTATGGAGAATCTACTGTGTCTGATACCACCACTATCTGATACTTATAGGTTAAAGTGTCTGTGTGTGTGTGTGTGCGTGCGTGGGCGCGCGTGCACTTGTGTGGTGTTTAATGCTTGGGAGGTGCAATATTGTGATTTATAAGAAATATATAGTTGATCATTCATATAACCAAAATGTACTCTCACATATATTTGGTTTCAGTCCAATTTCTGACTCATAGCTCCTAAAGCCCTTGAAATGTGCAATGTTGAGAGTGCTAAAGATAGTTTTTATTATATTAATGAGGTGACTTTGGCCACACCTAAGGATGGAGGTTGATTACCAATGTAGCCAATCTTTGACTAGAGGGCTGGAATTTTTCAGTCCTTCCCCCTTCCCTCCTGGGATGGGAGAGGCACTGGAGTTTGAATCAATCACAAATTGTCAATGACCTAATCAACAGTGCCTATGTAACAAAGCTTCCTTGAAAACTCAAAAGGACTAGGTTCAGAGAACTTCTGCTGAATGGGGGGGCAGGGAGGCATTCCCACCACCATCATTGGAAATTGAGCCTAAGAACACCAAAAAGAGGAGGTGTTTGACTTTAGTAGATATATTCATGGAAAAGAATCCAGAATATATCTGTCTGTGATGGGTTAGATACCTGAAGTGCCCTTATTTTAAAAGCATGGTTAGATTGCATAATAGACCAGGAAAACTTCACTGAGCAACTGCTTCTAAAATTGGGCTTTGAGAATGGGTGAAATTGGATCAGAAGGGTGCATGATGTAGGGTTGGGTTAGGGCCATTGTGCTAATGTAATATAGGCCAGAAAAATGGTATAGGTAGAAGCACAGTGGAGACAATGAGCAAACCACATGAGAAAGGTAAGAGGTATTATAGAACAAAGAATTAATATGTGTGTATTGCTGAGGAGTATGGAGCAAGAAATAAACTTGAATTTGCAAAAAAGAACCTAGATATAGAAATGTTTAAATCAACACTGAGGGATCTAAATTGAGCTTAGCCATTATAGATTTCTGATCAGTACACTGTTATGCAGGAAGTAGTGTTTAAAGAGGATATTGAGTGCTGGATGCACAGAAGACCAGGAGAAATGAAAAACAAGGAGTCAGTCATTTTATAAGATAACTTATAAGTCATAATATAATTTAGATCAATTATTTTATAAATTATGTTACATTCCCATAAGGTGAATGTTTTAATTCATTAGGTTGCAGAAAGAACTTTATTTTATTTTCTTACTTTTAATAATTACCTTTATTTTGAATATGTGTTATGTTACAAATGACCCTTGAACAACAAAGGTTTGAACTGCATATGTCAACTTATAAGTAGATTTTTTTGTTATAAAATTCTTTTTTTCACATATAATTGGTGTATATCTATATCAGTTTCAGGTATACAACATAATGATTCCATATTTGTGTGTATTTTGAAATGATCACAAGAAGTCTGGTTACCATCCATCACTTCACATAGTTAACAAACATTTTTCTCTTGTGATGAGAACTTTTAGGACCTCCTCTCTTAGCAACTTTCAAATATACAATACCGCATTATTAACTATAGCCACCAAGCTGTATACTATATCCCCATAGGTTATTTTATAGCTGGAAGCTTGTACTTTTTAACACCTTTTATGCAATTCTTAAGAGATTTACTGCCCCTAACCTTTTTTGTTGTAGTAAAGTAGTGTAAATATAAATGTATTCTCTCTTCCTTATGATTGAAAAAATATTTTTAATGTTTATTTTTTTGAGAGAGAGACACACAGTTGGGGACGGGCAGAGAGAGAGGGAGACACAAAATCTGAAGCAGGCTCCAGGCTCTGGGCTGCATCACAGAGCCTGACATAGGGCTTGAACTCATGAACCGTGAGATCATTACCTGAGCCAAAGTTGGCCACTTAACCAATTAGCCACCCAGGTGCACCTTCCTTATGATTTTTTAATAAAATTTTGTCTTCTGTAGCTTACTTTATTGAAAGAATACAGCATATAATATATATAACATACAGAATATGTATTAATAGACTGTTTCTGTTATCAGTAAGGCTTCTAATCAACAGTAGACTCTTAATAGTTAAAGATTTGCGAAGTCAGAAGTTATATTCAGATTTTCAACTGCATGGGGGTTGGTGCCCCTAACCTCTACATTGTTCAAAGGTCAACCAGAGTTGATTAGTACATGTTTGTATTTTGTACATAAATATACATATATAAAGTGGATGATTAATGAAATATTTAATAGTAGTGTGTGATCATAAAAGTTTGTAAATAACATTTAGATGAAGTCAGGCTAAAGTGGTAGAACTGATACTGAATTAGGGAGCCTAAAATTAAATCAGGACTTTTTCTATGACAAATATCATAAAGGGAAGTACAAAAGAATATAACACCATATTGGGGATGGATAGAGAGAGTGGCAGAGTGAAAGCTAATGCTAAGCGTTTATGCCTGAAAACTGAGCTCATATTGCTGTCTAACAAAATTTTGATCTTTATTGAGGATGAAATCTGAGTGTAAATGGTCAGTTTGATTTGGAAATTTTGTCTATCATCCAATATAGTGTCACATGTGTACAAAACACCCTACATTTCCTTTTTATTTTCTATCAAGTTAAATAAATGTTATGTGAACACGTTATATGCTGAATAATGCTGAGAATCCAGAAAAGGGTAAAATAACCTACGAACTTTAAGATACAATATTGGGTGAATACACACAAAAATGTGTGCATTTGCCATATAGCCTAGTTAATGTCATATGAGATTTCTGTATCAGTTGTTATAGGAATGATGAGGTTGGAGCTATTGATTCTGTTTCGGGGGGGGAGGGCATCCAAAAAGAGCTGGCATTGGTATAGAGAATTCATATCTTTTATATATTTATCATTTGGATACTAATTACATTTGAAAAAATTATTAATAAGAACAATTGCCCCTTGCCTCAAAGAAATAAAATACTGTTTTCTATATTTACTAATACTAAATATCAAACTGCTCATTCTTCCCATCATTGCTGTGGGTTATGGCCTTGAAAATGATAGGCAACTTTTAAAAACAAGTGATATTATAGAGGTACATGATACTGCATGTAGTTAAGCAAAGTCAACTAATTAGATGACATTAACAACTCCTGATTTAAAAGTATATAGAAACCACTGAAACCTTCCAAGGGAAGTCATAACACTTTATTAGAGATTCACAACATATTTATAGTTGTTACTAGTAGCACTATAATGCGAAACATCACCGTGAAATGATTCTTGTCACCTTTACAATACCATTACCATCTTCATATGTCATTTACGGACGTATGTAAGAAATCTAGCTATTAAGCGTCTTTCTTGTATGCTCTGTATAAGAATACACACACAGTGGGGCGCCTGGGTGGCTTAGTCGGTTAAGCGTCCGACTTTCGCTTAGGTCATGATCTCGCGGTTCGTGGGTTCGAGCCCCGCGTCGGGCTCTGTGCTGACTGCCAGCTCAGAGCCTGGAGCCTGTTTCGGAGTCTGTGACTCCTTCTCTCTCTGACCCTCTCCTGCTCACGCTGTCTCTCTCTCTCTCCTAGAAATAAATAAAAAACATAAAAAAAAAAAAGAATACACACACAGTACCCAAATATTTATATATTTGAAAAAATATCTGAAGCTTTTAAGTGGAATCATTTTATGAATTTTTTCCATTACCAATATCAGAATGTCTTTGATTTGGATTTTATATGGAAATTATTTTAACAAACAGATTTTTATAATTTCAGAGCAAAATGTGATGTTTAATGTAAGAATGATAGTTTAAATGGCAGAGGTGCATACATATCTCTGTCATTTGTTATCTTCTGAGGTGTTAGAGTTGGAATAAAGTATAAAAGTTTCAGTTTTCAAATACATTCTGCTAAGTCAGTGGATGACATTTTAACATGTTATAGTCAGAAAGCCGAATTATATGGATGTGCATGATAATATAAGTCTTTGTAAAGTTTTAAGAGTTGTGTAGCGATTCAAATATTATCTATAAGTCATTTTCTATAATGTCAGATAATTTTTGTTCCTTTATAGGTACATCTAAACACACACCAACTTTGTGTTCTTTTGATTAGTCACATATCACTGGAGATCAAAATTTAGATTCCATTTTTGTCTGCATCTTTCTGACATTTGGCTCTTTAACATCTGAATGCTTCTATTATTTAACTGAAAATTCAATCTTAAATTGAAGATGTAAAGCCAGATACAATAAGCAAAAGACTGAACTACTTCATATGCCTCTAGAAATAGAGGCATGAAGATAATTATCCTGAGAGGTGGAAAAGTCAAAAATATAAGTAGACTCAAGAAGGACTCAGATACATTTGAGGGTGAGAGATCAATATTGAGTTATCAACACATATTCAGGGTTTTGTCCACAGCCATCCAGTATATTATAATGTGTAATGTAACAAAGGGTGTCTTATTAAATTTGCTCAGATGAACTACTAGTTGTTCCTGGAGAGTGCACTTGGGAAAATTATGGGACAGGTTGTGAGTATGATAGGAATGGGGTCAGGATTAATAAAAATGCCTGCTACGGATGGATGTGGCCTAGTGTTAGCATGGATGCCAGTATTTTGCTACTGTGGATTTACATAATGGGCATCTCTTAACTTTGCCATTCAGTGTCAAACACTCTTCCCTTGGCACACAGCATGCAGATTCTTCCGTGGCCACCAACTCATCCACCAATTTTAATTTATGAATTTTATGTAGAGTACTCTGGCTCCGAACTCCAGGAACAGATAAGGACCACGGGCTTGTTAAAACATAAATTATTCCCTCTGGCACTAGGTATTGGACTCAGGGAAGAGCGATTGACCTACTCAATGACGTAAGACTTAGATTTTTGCCGGATTTTTTAAAAGAGAAGGCTTATTGTGTGTTTGGCTAAAGTGAACTTATTAGAACATAAGCCTATCACTACAAAAAAAGATCCAGAGAATCCTAGAATAAAGTCAGGTGGTAAGAGGGGTGAGAAGTGGAACAAAAATAGGGGCGCCTGGGTGGCTTAGTCGGTTAAGCGTCCGACTTTCGCTTAGGTCATGATCTCGCGGTTCGTGGGTTCGAGCCCCGCGTCGGGCTCTGTGCTGACTGCCAGCTCGGAGCCTGGAGCCTGTTTCAGTCTGTGACTCCCTCTCTCTCTGACCCTCAGTCAGTCAGTGCTCATGCTGTCTCTCTCTCTCTCCTAAAAATAAATAAAACATTAAAAAAAAAAAAAAACTAATTCCTGATTGCATAAATTAAAATAAGCTAAACACAAAGGTAGATACCCCTATAAATCTCACTTATTTGAGCACATAAATTCAATTTGACATAGGTCAGTTTGAGTCGGATTTTCCATCACTTGCAAAACAGTCTTAATATAACTGACATGTCTCATCTGTTTGATCACACCAGCGTCAGTACCAGTATTTGTGTTCATTACATACCAGATAGCTGTTGCTTTAACAGTGTCCTGAATATGTACCAGACTGCGGCAAAATTTGATAGGTGTATATATTCACAATTTCACGAGCAAAGGAGAGGTGAACATTTATTTGGTGTTAGAGGATGAGGCCCCAATACATTCATAAGACAGCACACTCATGTCCAAAGAAGAAACCAGTACAAAAAGTGGCTGGGCCAAGTGCATTGCCTTGTAAATTGTCTGGTTTGGCTTCCTTCCAAATCCACAGATGCTCTTAAATTGTCTCCATTCAAATTGTATATATTTTGGAATGCTAACAGTTAGTAATCCCTCTCCTCTTAGCAGGAAATAAGTTAATAGCCATCAGAGAGGGAGCTGGAACTGGAGCAGAATTAGAGGGGTGAAGGAATACTGATATATGTTTTGTCTTTGAGGGAGCGTGAGAAGTTCATGCTGATAGAATGTTTAATGATGTCCACAATATGTTGTCTAATGGTGGCTATAGTTCTGTCATGCTATATTTTCACTTTTGTGGACTAGGATGAGCAGATCTTAGATTTCCAGTCCTTGTTTTATACCAAGACACACAATTAGCATATATTTATGTAATGGAATGCAGGAGTACATTACTGAGAAACTATTCATGTGTATATCCAGGCACATATATGTGCTAACTTTCTGCTGTGGATTTACAAGGAACAAATGAATACATATTCTTTTCCACCTAATACTTTTCTTCTCTGTACTCTCCAACCCAACAGGGTGTGATAAGTATCTGTGTGTCTGTATGTGTAAATATGTGGGTTTCAAAAAGAATGAGGAGAATTTGCTAAGTTGGGGTGTGCGAGAGGCTGGAGGAGGACACACCCAGAGACAATTTTTGGACATTTTACTTTTGAAGTCCCTCAAAAGGAGTAGATTAGATTATGCTCAAACACCCTACCCACTAGGATGAGGATGGCTGTATCCAAATCTGTAAATAGTTGTTCTTATGTACTAGTACCTTTAGAATGGAGGTGAAGGTAAGCAAGAGATAAGACTAAGTACCTAGAATACCTAAGTAAGAGTAAAAGAAAAAGAATCCAAGCCAATAGTCAGCTGATTCTGAGCCATACGCTGGTATCAATGTGTGAAGAGCACTCCTACCCCAGAAAGGCCCAGAGCTGTCACTGCATGTCCACAGGTTACTTCTGTCTCTGATCCTTTGTCTCAAAACACATTCTTGAGGAAAAGACAACAAAAGAGCAACTCCAAGGAACAAGAATATCATCGCCACACGCTTAACTAATTCCACATAAAGAGGTATAGACATCAGTTTCAGCGAAGGCTGAAAGTTTGAAAGTGGGGCTCCTGCTATGTGCATCTCCCTTCCCACTTCTTCCTTCTCCAAGCAGATTAGCAGCAAACAGAAATGTCTCAACTGTTTACTCTTTGATCTGTATTTCTACATTTGCTAGGCTGCCTGGGGGAGTTTTGTTTTGTTTTGTTTTCAAATTCAGATTTCTAGGTTCCTTGTGTATTATTTTGATTCAGGAAATACAGTTGGGCATTTGAGCATCTGCATTTTTAACAAACATCTTAGGTGAAGTTACTGGAAGGACAGGTTTACTGACTGAATACATGGGATTCTAGGAAAAACAAACATAAACATGTAGACTCTTCTAATTAATAAGCCAGCTGGAAATTGAGAGAATGAAGTATATCTTATTTGAAGGGGTCAGAAAAAATAAAGGGAACCTTTCTTTTTAACAGCAGGTTTTTAAAAGTTTTTTTTAAAAACAGGTTTTTAAAAGTTGTTTTTAGAAAAGAATATGGTTCCTCACTTAGGATTATATTTCATTCTATCAACATGCTTACAGATGCATGTTTTTAAATTCAGCAGTTTTCACTTTTCCAAATTGTATAAATTCCAGTTAAAAAATCGCAATCACAATAGGCAAAAAATGACTGGATTAATTTGGGTATGTTTATATCGAAGGTCCATTAGTTTTTAATTGATTTCATCTCTGATATTTTATATCACAGTTAGAAAAGACCATAATTTTAATGTGTGCACTACTGAGATCATCACTGAGCCTGTTTTGTTTGTTTTGTTTAGTTGTTCTGTTTAGGAGCTATGAATCTAAAGGTTCTGCTCTGGACAATACTGACACTATTGCTCAAAGAATTCGCCGATTTCACTCTATTGTTTCTTCATAGTCAGCTCACAAGGTCGGTTCAAATGAACTGGGAGAATAATGAAGACTCTCCTGATTTATCATTCTGGTAAGTCTATCACAAGAGACAAAGATTAAAAGCCCCTGTACTATGAGGCTGATGAAAGATAGCTTCCTCTATTTCTTTGTGATAAGTTACTTCCTTCTGGTTTCTATAAAATTATGGGGTATCTTCTTTTCATGAACATCTCTGTGTTTATTAAACGACAAAAATTAAATCTATAATATAGTCATAAAAATCTCAGATGCAAGCTATATATCTCTAAGTGAAGCCACAGGTATAATAAAAAATTCAACCATTTTTTGAAATTAAATTTTTGTCATGTACGTTTCTTTTTTGTTCCACATTGAGTCTTTTCATCAGTTGATTAAAGCAGGCTTTAAATGGGATTAAAATCCTATGTGCACGTGCCCTATAGCATTTTACACTTGAGAAACACTTGCATAAAATAGATGTTTAAAAGCAAATAGCTCTGTATCACCTGACCCCAACTACAAAATCAGCCTGAATTAAATTTGTTTATTGCTAAACAATTAACAATGACAGGCGAACATTCACACTTCCAGGGGCAGGTGGTCAAGGCCGCCCTGGGCAGCGGCCTCAGACCCCCGGGACACCGCAGGGCATAAAGTTCCCCTCGGGAGACGCCCGCGCTCCACAGCGAGGTAAATGGAGAGCGCAGGCGGGGTGCCCCGCGGCTCCGGCGAGGTAGAGGGAGGGCCAAGTGTGGCCTCACTGAGAAAGAGCGAAAAGAAAAAAACCGAAACAAAACAGAAAAAGAAACCACGGAACACAAACCTGAAGCCCCTGGCGCTGGTGAGCCGCGACCACAGAAAGACGTTGCCGGAGCGAGGCGCGCGACGCAGAGCGCCGAGCCGGGGGCGGCCCGCCCGCAGGCCTGTGGCCGTGGGCCCGGCCGCTTGCGGGCCCCGCGGGCCGGGGCTCCGGGACCGGCGAAGGGGCCTCCTTCCCGCGAAGCCTGCACGCCTCTCCGCCGGCTGCCCAGGCCCGGGGCCCTGGGAAGGGGGAGTCCGGGGGCGAGCCCTTTACGAGCGTGTCTCTGGGTCCCCGCAGCGCTGTGGGTCTCCTGGGCGTCAGCCCCTGTTGTTTGTCAAAGCCGGGTGTTTTGAGTGCACCCCTCTCATTTACAGGTCTTAAAAGTTGGGGTGCTCGATGTGGGTTCAGGCTCTGCTGTTGAATTCCCTCCCGATTTGGTGTCACTGTGCCGGGGGGGAGGTTTAGGGCGAGTTCGGGGAGCTGCTTGCAGGTGGGCCTCCTTTCGTTCGTTGGCGTGTAGAAGGGAGTCGGCGGTTTTTCCCAAGGACCTTGCTCCGTGGGTAGCTGATGCACATTTGGTGTGTGTGTGGCAGGAGCCGAGTTCAGGATCCTCCTTGTTGCTATCTGGAAACCCTCCTTAATGTTTAAAGTCTTCCAACCATAAATTTCTTCATTTTTTGAATTTTGTTGTTTCAAGAATTCTGTATAAATTGAATCCCACAGCATGTAATCTTTTTTTTTTTAACTGTTTTTTTTTTTTCCTGAGAGAGAGTGAGAGACCGCATGAGCAGGGAAGGGTCAGAGAGAGAGGGAGATACAGAATCTGAAACAGGCTCCAGGCTCTGAGCTGGCTGTCAGCACAGAGCCTGATGTGGGGCCCGAACCCACAAACCATGAGATCATGACCTGAGCGGAAGTCAGACACTTAACCAACTGAACCACCCGGCGCCCCTGTAATCGTTTGAGATTGGCTTTTGCCTCTAAGTGTAATTCCCTGGGAATCTGTCAAGTCGCTGTGTCCATCTAGAGCTTGCCCTTTTTATTACTCCATAGTATTCGGTGTTCAGAATATGCCCCAGTTGAACACTTTACCCATTGCTGGAGGCAAGATTATTTCCAGCTTTTGACCATTACAATAAAAGCTACACTAAACACTTACGTACAAGTTTTGTGTGCCAAAGTTTTTATTTCTCTAAGCTAAATGCCCAAGAGAGTACATTTCCTGGGTCATAATGGCAAGCATACCTGTATGCGCTTATCCCAGGTGGCCCCCACTCCCACCCCCGGGAAGGTGAACATAGTTTCTCTCCATCATCGCCATCATTTGATTTTTGTCACTATTTAATTTTAGCCATTAAGATAGATACGTTGTTATATTTTTATTTTCATTTTCATTCTTATTTCCCTCATGAAAAATACTTTCGGACCTGCCTTCTATTGGTCATTTCCCCCTTGGATGTACTTTTCTGTGAAATGCTATTTGCCAGGCTTCTAACTGGATTTCCTTTTTTTTCCCCCCCCAGTAGAGTATGGAGAATTCTTTTTTTTTTTTTTTTAAGTTTATTTATGGGGCGCCTGGGTGGCTTAGTCGGTTGAGCGTCCTACTTTCGCTTAGGTCATGATCTCGCGGTTCTTGGGTTCGAGCCCCACGTCGGGCTCTGTGCTGACTGACAGCTCCAGCCTGGAGCCTGTTTCAGAGTCTGTGTCTCCCTCTCTCTCTGACCCTCCCCTGCTCACGCTGTCTCTCTCTCTCTCTGTCTCGTAGAAATAAAAAATATTTAAAAAAAAGTTTATTTATTTATTGTGAGAGAGACAGAGTGAGATAGTGCGAGTGGGGGAGGGGCAGAGAGCGGGAGAGAATCCCAAGCAGTAGCGCAGAGCCTGATGCAGGGCTTGAACTCATGAGATAATGTCAGATATTTAACCGACTGAGCTTGGAAAATTCTTTATATATTCTAGATACCAATTTTTTTGTGTGTGTGTGGACATGTGGTTTAGACACATTGGCTCCCGGTCAGCTTGTATTTTATCCTCAACAGAGCATTTAAGAGCAAAAGTTTTCAATTGTGATGAAGTGTAATTTATATTTTTTTCATTTTATAGTTGGTGCTTTTGGTGTAAGTTCAGGAAACCTTTTCCAAAGAATTTCTCCTATGGATTTTTCCT
Source organism: Proteles cristata cristata (assembly GCA_017311185.1). Taxonomy (NCBI): domain Eukaryota; kingdom Metazoa; phylum Chordata; class Mammalia; order Carnivora; family Hyaenidae; genus Proteles; species Proteles cristata. Next base: position 24,315 of record JAESUZ010001881.1, on the reverse strand, counting down.
AAAAATGTTATTGTTTTATATTTTACATTAATGAGCATGATTTATGGCCTCATTATTGCCAGCTAAAGCTAAAAGTTCAGGCTCCCCACACAGTCTCCACTGACACGAAAGATAGGATAGGACTTGTTACTGACTGACTAAACCTAATTTCTGACTCCATACTTAGCCTTCTCTGGTTATCTTAGGAGAGAACCTTGAGCTTGTGATGATTAGATAAAACCTGGCAATTGTGGAAGTCTCAGCTTTCGCTGACACAAGTGGGTTGGGGCCACAGATTAGTGTTTGGCCAAAATAGAGCAGTTCTTTTCTGTTCTAAATCCATACTGACTTTTCTGGTCTTCTGGCTAGAGAGAAGAAACTTTTGCTGTATCTTTTTCAATGTGTCATTTATTGTTTCCAGGTTACTGTCTTCTCCAGCAACATGTCTGAGATACGTGAGGCAAAACATAAACACCTAGGGAACTCACCTCTATGCTGTTCCTTGGGTTCAAAAGTCCCCAGCCAATTTGCCTCTACATGTTTCAGAGTCTACTTAATATTGTCTTATTTATAGTATCAAGGGCTTTTAGTTGTATTTAGCGGTATGAGTAGAGAAACGTTTATCTATGTTCTTGGAAGCCGAGGTCTGTTTTACATTTTAAAACTACTCAGTGATATATCACACTATTAAAATGTTTTTAATTGATTTTTAATATCAGTTATAACAAAAGATACTCAGTCATTCTGTGTTCTTCACAAATCCTATTTTATGTATTCATGTATTTTTAAAATAGTTGAATCAAGACTCAATCTCCTGGAAACTTTTAATGTTGAGGAAATCTGTGATTCAATGAAATGTTTTCAGAAAACATGTTTACTTGTTCTTTGGTTGTCCTTGTGAGAATAATAAACTACATGCAACTGCATACTGACTTATACCAGTGATTTATATAGCAGTTTTTGAAATTTATCTTTAAAGTCATAGTTTAAGTTTTCCATAAGCCTTAATAGATTTTAAATTATAATGATTTATTAAAGTATCATCATAAATGTATTTATCTAATATGATGGTTATTCTTTCTTTCTTACTTAATAATGAATTGGTGCATATCTGGACTGTATCCAATGCCTCTGGAGGAGCTAATTCTCCGTTTTTTTCTGGATGAGGATCTTTAACTTAGTAAGCAAAACTTTACATAATAATAGGTGGATTTTATTTTAATTTCAGCTTAGTTCCAAGTATACTTTTTCAATCATTTTTAATTCCAACTTGCAGTCTTTGACAGTTCAATATACTTTGTAAAAATAACTACCGGTCTTGAAATCCAATTATATAAGACATGCGGTGTCTTTTACACATCTCAAAGTAATTTCTAGACCCATTACAAGTATTTCAAACACCTAGAGTTTTTCTGTGCCTGATCAGGACCTCTTGCTGGACCTGTCTTCTAAGCAGCAATTAATCTTTATTGGTAATTTTGACGTGAATGCTTAATCAGAAAATCAAACCAAGGAAGCTTCTGGGGAATTCAATTCTAAAGCTTCTTTAGAATTCAAGACTCTGCTACTCCTACTGCTACCTGTGTGGAAGATCACTACCATAATGAAACAGAGAAGGATATCAGACATAACCAAACCTAGAAGGAATGAGGAGCAATTTTTAAAATATTACAATTGCAGTTATATAGCATTTTTGTTAATTCTGTGGAAAAAGAAGAATGTGTTGGGGGAAAAGCATATGGACAAAAGGAGGAATAGAGGTGCTGTGAATAGAAATAGTTAATACCATGATGTCAATTACATTTCTGTCATATCATCTGGGTCTAGAGTTCTTTCTCGTCTAGCAAGAAAGCAGGATGCAGGATTAAAACGTGAGAGTTGCCTAATGTCAAGAAGACAAGAGCCCTGATTAAGGGTCCTTGCTCTGTTTGTATTAGGATCAGAAGGCTTAAAAACATGGTGATGGATGTGCACAAAGAGACAGTAAAACTGTCAACATTAACTCATGGGTCTGAAGGAAAGGGGGTTTTGAAGATAGGTGGGGTTAGGGGTTTGGGTTAATACAAAACACAATCCTGGCTCCAGGTGGCTGGAAGGCTGTTTACAGCAGACATGAGGCACCACCTCCATTTACCTACATTGGTTAAGGGAACAAGAAAGACATGCTACCTCAGGGTCCACAAGCCACCTTTCTTGTTAATTAGCTCCACTCTGGGCAACTGTTTACCTAATTTGGCCCTTCCTTGTGAAAGCCGCTTTCTACTAGAGTACTAAACTGGGGGGCATTTCCACCCTGAATACCTAATCTTGTTTACCTCCTATACCTTTGTTCTATATTGGGGCCTTTGCCTTGCCCGCTCCATACTGGGCCTTTGCTCTGCCTTCTCTATACCTATGTACCTAATCTCGTTTACCAAAACTTGGGTGTGAGCCTCCTATGGCTTTCTAATTATTTATGCCTTGTTAACCCATCTTTGCAAGCCCAGGGAATTCCTGAGCTTATTCCCCACACATTTCCACACATTTGCCAGAACTATTTGGGTCATTATATTAACGTGCCCTTTTGTTTCACAAACTTTTATAGTGCATGTACAACAATTGTTAGTCAAGATAATTCTATTTTTAGGAGATTATTAATCTTGTGACCTCTGTGGTAAAAGAGACTTCTCAAGAGCCTTTTAGGGTGATGGAATTCTCAATAAATTAGAATTTGCTAGAAATTAACATTTGTAAGAAAACACTTTTTATAAGATTTAAAGTTAAGATTGTACAAAAAAATGTGGCAACATCCAGAATATACGAAGAAATCTTTAAACATTAAGAAAACCAGCAACCCAGTTTTAAAAAAAGAACAAAAGATCTGAACAGACACCTTAAAAGTAGCTATATAGATGGCAAATAATTATGTGAAAAGAGGGGTGCCTCAGTTGAGTGTCTGACTCTTGATTTTGGCTCAGGTTCTGACCCCAGAGTTAGGGGATCAGGCCCTGCATCCTGGTCTGAGAATGAAGCCTGCTTAGTATTCTCTCATTCTCTTGGGGCGCCTGGGTGGCTTAGTCGGTTAGGCGTCCGACATTCGCTCGGGTCATGATCTCGCGGTTCGTGGGTTCGAGCCCCGCTTCGGGCTCTGTGCTGACTGCCGGCTCGGAGCCTGGAGCCTGTTTCAGTCTGTGACTCCCTCTCACTCTGACCCTCCCCTGCTCACGCTGTCTCTCTCTCTCTCCCCTAGAAATAAATAAAACATTAAAAAAAAAAAAAGATTCTCTCTTTCTCTGCCCTACTCTGCCGCTCGCACACTCATTCTCTCTCTCTAAAAGAAACAAGAAAGTGAAAAGATACTAAGCATTAATGATCATTAGGAAATAGAAAATTAAAACACCAGTGAGATAACACTATATATGCTAGATAGTGTTAGATTAGTTTGTTTAGATTGGCTAAAACAAAAAGCGCCAATGTCAGTTTCTGGTCGGTGTTGAACAACAGAAGGGCTCTTTTGGTGTTGAGTGGCAGAATGGTACAGCCACTTTTTTTTTTTTTAACAAATAGTTTATTGTCAAATTAGTTTCCATATAACACTCAGTGCTCATCCCCACAAGTGTCTTCCTCCATGCCCATCCCCCGCTCCCCCCCACATCCATCAGTCCTCAGTTTTTGTCAGCATTCAAGAGTCTCTCATGGTTTGCCTCTCTCCCTTTCCCCCACCATTTCCGCCCTTCTTCTCCCCCTTGTTCCTCCGTCCACTTTTGAAGATAGTATGGTAGTATCTAACAAAGCTAAATGTAGTATTAAAATACAACCCAACAGTCATTTTATAAATATATGCCCAATGGTTTTAAAAACTATCTCTAGACAAAAATATACACATGAATGTTTATAACCGTTTTTTTTTAATAATCACCCAAAACCGGAAGCAACCAAATATCTGTCAGTAGGTAAATGCATAAACTAATTGTGGTAAATCAATAAAATAAAATATTAACAATAAAAATGAGTTATTACATGATGAACATTTTTAGATGGATAATAGGATAAAATAAGCGACTCTGTAGAGGCTTGATACTGAATGATTCCAGTGTTTGCCATTTTGGAAATACAAAATCATAGAGACAGGAAAAATCTCAGTGATTACCAGTGGGTCAGGAAGGGAAGACAAGGGTTGAATAGGTGAAGTGGAGGGAGAGGGATTTTTAGAATGATGAAAATATTCTATTTGCTACTATACTTTTGGATATAAGACCCTATTCATTTAAAACTGTTGAACTTTGCAGCACAAAGGGTAAACCTTATTTAATGCACATTTTATAAAGGGGTGCCTGGGTGACTCAGTCAGTTGAGCGTCCGACTTCAGCTCAGGTGGGTTCGAGCCCCGCGTCAGGTTGCCTGTTTCAGATTCTGTGTCTCCCTCTCTCTCTGACCCTCCCTTGTTCATGCTGTCTGCCTCTCTCTCTCTTTCTCAGAAATAAACAAAAAGAAAACATTAAAAAATTTAAAAAAATTATTTATGAGCTTATGAGAATCACAGAATGGAGTGCATAATAGGAAAACAGTCTAACTGCTATAAATGTATGAAACAACCTGGGGGATGAGGTGTTGATTTTAAAACTTTGGAAACAAATTGAGGCTGAAATGCAAGAAAATGAACATAGGGTATACTCTACTGATATTTTTTCTTTTGAGAGTGTCAATAATTCTGATACTTCTACATGTGCACAGTGAAATTGAACTATAACAACTATAACAAATGATGGCACATAAAAGACCAGTTTCCTCACTGTTGAAGTAGAAATTTGCAGATAAACGTATTAAGCAAGCTAGAACGATGCATGTGGCAATGGATTAGAATCCAAGATCACACTAAATTTGTAGTTAGATGAATATCTATCTACTGACAGTTATATTTGTCGATGTATATGGCTTAGTACACCTGCATGTATTTCCTTATTCTGTCAACTGAAAATAACTTAAAAGTGACACCTGAGTAGCACCTAGCATACTTAGCACCCAAATCTTGGTTTCTAATACCATTATCCAGTAAAATGAGTTGGGGATCCTTGGAGAAATGTCTCTAAGAGAGAAGCAGGGAATATAAGAGGAGACTGCAGCATTGTACAGTAAAGAAAGGAAGGATGTGCTAAAAAAAACAAAGAAAGGAAAAAAAACAGTGAGGAGGTATGTCAGTGGAATATAGGAAACAACTGAATGAAACTCCCAATGGTCAAAACAGGAATAATCTAACAAAAAAATAAATAAACTAGTACTGATTTGTAACCAAAAGTATCAAATACATATCTGTGAGTCCATGCTGATGTAAAGAAATGAATGAATGAATAAATAAAGAGGTGAGACCTTAAGAATTCGAAAGAATATATGTAGGTACTGTGCATAGCAACTTCAAAAGAAGACTGTATGGAAAAGGGTTGGAGATAGAGTAACTTTACAGTAGATAAATTTGATAATCACTACCTCAGTTAGGTAATCATTAATATAAACAATGATGATGTCACATTATTATTTATTCCTAATATGGTGTGTCGTTTCTTTGAATCCCATAACCTCATGTTAGTAATGAAGAAAACATCAGAAAACTCTCAATAGAAACACATTCTACAAAATATCTGATCAGTAGCCCTCAGTACTTAACAGTCTTCAACAACAAGGAAAGTCACAGAAACTGATATAGTCAAGTCTAAAGAGACATGACAACTAGTTGGAATGTGGTACCTTGGCTAGGATTCTGGAGGAGAAAAAGGACATTAGGGAAAAATACTGCAATCTGAGTAACAATATATAATATTAATGTATTTTAAACTAGTAATTTGCTAAATGCATCAGTCTGTGAGACATTTAGGAGAATGAGTAATTAAGAGATAGTTGTTGATGGGATTAATTAATGTTCAGAAGAAAGATAATAAAAATGGCAAGTGACTAATCATCAATTAAAAGCTTAGACTAAAAGCCAGTGGACCTTCTTGGGGTCCTGTAAAGAGAACACAGCATCCCTGTAGCTTGAGATCAAGAAAGGTTGAGAGTCAGGTCCAGAACTAACAATAAATGTAAAAGAGTTTCAAGAAACTTTATATGCTCAATCTGGACAGGTCTGCAGTGGTCAGGAAAGCACTCTCATTAGGGAAGAAAGGACTGCTGTGCATGAGATACGGATGTGTGGGTGTATACACCTGAAAGTCTTTTTAAATTTTTTTTTTAATGTTTACTTATTTGTGAGGGAGAGAGCAGAGCAGGAGCAGGGGAGGGGCAGAGAGAGGAGACACAGAATTGGAAGCAGGCTTCAGGCTCTGTGCTGGAGAGCCCGATGCGGGGCTTGAACCCACAAACTGTGAGATCATGACCTGAGCTGAAGACAGGCTTAACTGACTGAGCCAACCAGGTACCCCCTGAAAGTCTTTCATATCCATATCACCTTAAATCTCTGAGGAAGCAGAAGTGGCCTACTCCTCCTTGGTAAGCCTAGTGGTTTTCCTAGCTTGAAGATGATAGAGGAGTTTGTGGCAACAAGGCAGCATTAATCTTTCATGATCTGTTTCCGTCTCTTCTCGTGGACTGATGGACCAGTAATTTGGTCTATCCTGCATGCAGTCTTCTCTCAAGAAATTTATGAGCATATATGGACATCAAGATAAATAAGAATCTAAGGACCATGTATTGAGCCAGGCAGCACTGTTTATGTAGATTTATCTATTTATCACGTGAAAAGTAACCAGGATTGTTGCAATAGAGTAGAGAATGTGAGCTTAGTCATGCTCTAATCTACCCTTCTGAGTGTTAATGGGTCTTTTGAGCTGAGGTGTTCATGTTCACTTACTTAGTCCTCTATTCCACCTTTTCCTCATGCAAAAAGACTGGGATATCAGAAATTCTACTCAGGAATTGTGAGACCACTGCTATAAAGGTGTCATCCATGCTGTATTGACCAAACCTGATGCTGCTTGAAATGTTTTGTCATGAGCTTATTTTAAGTCTCAGCCCTTTAGCTGATACTTGATCAAATGGGCATTGCAGTGCTTCAATCCAGAAATGATTGAGAAAATAATTTTTTAGCATTTTGTGTGATTTTTTTTTTGATAACTTGATTAAAGTTAGGAATTCTTTCCATCAAAAAATTTCAAATGCACACATGCTTGTGAAATGTGTGCCATTTCAAGGTTACAAATGAACATCAAGTAAAAATTATTGACTTAGGGTGACTAAGCTTTAAATGTAGTTAATATCTCAAATTCATATATGAACTTTTGAAAGCTTATTCATAGAATGTCAGAGATATACCAGAATAGATATATTGGGGCACATGCTATATTCTTTTATTTTGAGGAAGTGTTTGAGCTGTGCATTTTGTTCCTGAGATATTAAAAAGGTGATAATGTCACTGTACTACTGCCAGAAAAGAGGATTTACTTAATTGGACAACTAGATAATATGATTAGTATAATTTTCCAGAAAGGCAAGAGTGTTCCATTTAAGGTTCATTTCCCACACCAAACTTATACATTTGAATGAGGGCTAATAAAGAAGAGAATAAAAATGAAATATGATGAAAATTTGTAGCAGTCTGTTAAAAAGAAAAGCATTTGTCATACTGAATTACCAGTTGCTTGATTTTATTATTTTAAGAACCCCAAAGCATTATAGTTCACCAGCTTGTGCCTTGACAATATACTCACTGCAGTAAATTTTTCATTGTAAAGGCATTTTATAAAGAACTTGACCCATATCATTATATGATGTCTTTTCTTAATAATTTAACAAACATTGACTTCCTGGTGTGAATTGAGCCAATTAAAGTCATTTTAAAAATGCATAAGTTTCTCTAGGTTGCTTTCAATTTTAAATAAGAGCAGTATATAATATCCTGCAGCTTAGTTTTTCTATTTGAAAATACAGCTAATCTCTCCACAGTTATTTTTCTCTATCACATATCTCCATTGTATTATCATCTCAAGTCTTCTATGATCTTGCTTTCTAAGTTGGTTTACTAAAAAGATAAGTCATTCTGAAGAATTCCATCTTCCAGTCAACTTGAAATGCTCTGATCAAATTTACTTGTGGCTTTTATTCTTTCTTCCTTTCTATTATATAAATGGGGGAACATAAACAACATTAGAAGAAATATTCATCTTTAACTTAATGGGTATAATGTGAAAGAATATTCCAGCTTCAGGAGATTTCAGAGATTGACATCGGATTTGGGAATAAAAGTATCCAAAAAGACTGGGAAAAAATACATCTGAAAGGAAGAGCCAGTTGATAAGCGTGGCCTAGTGCTCAAACTCTGCTCCTAGAAGGGACATTCACATTTTTACTCGGGCTGCTTGTTTTGCAGTCCATATACCAAAGTTGGACTGATACAGAGAAGGTTAGCGTGGCCAGTGTGTAAAGATAATATATAAATTCATGATGTGTTCCATATTAAGTTTTTTTGTTTTGTTTTATGAGGACAATGAAAATCTGAAGGGCACCTACCTTTGAGACCTGCCTAAGTCCTGGGAACCTTAAAAGCTGATGTGTTAAATCTCAAAAGCTCAGGCGTCTAATTGTATCCTTTCTTCCACTGCAAATCTGTTAGTGGAGAGAGAATGATGAGTATCAGCATAGCTAATTCTCCGTAGGTATTTTTCTGGTTCTGCTTCCTTCCTGGAGCTGAATGGGAAGAAAAAAAAAAGGTGGGGGGCTCAGTCACATGGTCTAGCCAAAATGTGGTTAAGTTTAGACAGTAAGTTTTTGGATTTGAATAATGAAAACTTGAGAATCAAGGTGAGACCCTGTTGTCTTTTTTATATCAGCTTCTGCAATGTTTGAAAAAAGCAAGTACAGTATTTTGCTAAAATTAGAAGCTCCTGTGATTCATTTCCAATGACATAGGAAAGAGCAATTCAGCAGAACCACCCAGCCTGGAAAAGAGTCCCTGATGAGCAGGGAACAGAGGCAAGCTTTGCCCTTAAATGCATGTTTCCTGTTACTGTGTAAATTGGGTCACCTAATAACATCTAACACTGATTCGCCTCTTGTTTAACTTTCAGTGAACCTGTGTCTGTGTCTTGAGAAGCAGCTGGGATTTATTTGTAAATATAGGAAATGTAGTTTTACCCTATTGGCTGTAGGAACTTCTGCTATGCTACTTGACAGAAATTAAAACACTGATAGGAAAAGACAGAACTATTTCTCTCCCTTCACTATAGAGCACAGCAGAGCCACAGGAATGCAGAGACTACAGGGAGCCTTTGCCAGAAACTAAGTACAGGCAGCGGTGAGGCAGAAGAGATGCTTGGCAGAGGGACCTGGATGAGACCGTAGTGCCTAAGGAAGTAGCATTATTGAGCCTCAGTAGTGAGACTTCTATGGATGAAGTGAATTGAGAAACAGTAATAATCTCTTGCAGAAGTATCTGTGTCTTTCATGAACTGGAGCATCTAGTGAAAGTAACACAGGTGTCCAGCAGTAGAGATGGTAGTAATCAGAGAGTGTGGTGGTATGCTACAATCTGAAAAGCAGAGGTCAACTGAAGCAGAAATTAGGGTGGGGAGAATATATCCCACTACCACCACCAATAGTAGTAAAGATTCAGTATTATAATTAGTGAGGATATGTTAAGGTTTTGGGGGCACGGGCTCCATAGTGTGCTACTTCTGACTGCTTCCCCAAAGTACAGTTCCCTTTCTCAGTTGCATCTTTCTTAAGTAAAATGAATACAATGGTACTGTGATTGTTATTATTTTCTTAGGGATTCTCTTTATAGTCTGTATATATGCTATCTATGAAGACTTGTGTCTCCTCCAAATTCATGTGCTGAAATTTTTAACTCCCAAAGATGCTGATATTAAGAGATGGGGCTTTTTGGAGCTACTTAAGTCATGGGGGTGGAATCCTCATTAATGAATTGGTGCCTTTATAAAAGAGACTCCAGTGGAACCTAGTGCCCTTCCACCGTGTGAAGACATGGCAAGAAGATGTTCTCTAAGAACCAGAAAGTGGGACCTCACGAGGCACTGCATCTGCTGATGCCCTCATGATGGACTCCTGGGATCCAGAACTATGAGAAATAATATTCTGTTATTTGTAAGCCACACAGTTGATGATGTTTTGTTATAGCAGCCCATATAGACTAAGGCACATGAAGGCAAGCCCACCACCTTCCTGAGGGCAGCCTGCACCCCACTCAGTGCAGAAAAAGAAAGGCCAGACTCTGACTCTAGTCCAGAACAACTCTGAACACGCAGCTCAGGACCATTGTGACTCAGCCGGATTGGATGGTTCCCCCAAAGGGTTTGGCAACAAATTTCTATGTGTCTCACTAAAAATTAGCCATTTCCTGTTCTCTAAAGGAAGAAGTTATATTTTCTTCCTGATTGACCAGGGGACATTGTTTATAATTTACAAAAACATGATGGGTTATGTGAAAAAGAAGCAAACGTAAGTGTCAACCTTTAATTTTAAGCTTTTGAGAATACTGCACTAGGTGCTATAACTCAGTTGTAACTTTAACTTAACATCTACATCATAGGAAGCACTGAGTTTCTGTACATGTTAAGCAAAAACTACCAATGATCATAAGATACATTAGTATATTAGTATCCATATTTCATAATTGAAAAAACATTCAAAGCCTTTAACTTGAATGCAGAAAAAATATATATGATAATTTGGTACTAAATATATATATTTATAAAATTGAGACAGTTATGAGAAGTATATATAGAATACAGTAATATATATATATATTTCTCATAATTGTCTCAAATTTTCATTTTCCTTTCATTGCAAAAATTTGGCTTAGCTGAGTTTGTACATGACTCTGTCTTTTTATTAACTCACCATTCATTTGGACTTAGCTAAGCCATGTTAGCTGTCAGTGATGAGCTGACATGTGAATTACTCATTAGGATGAGTGGGGAAGCATTCCACTCCTAAAACAGTGTTGTTGTTACCTGATACAGGATTTCATGGCAGCTGTCCACCTCCACAGGTATTTGTGCAGTCTGGCTATAGACAGTTTTATTAAAGAGCTTTCTCAAAAACAAAACTAGCTCATTTCTTTATATTTAAAATTTTTCTTTATAATTACTGTATTGAGGAAAAATGTCCTGCAACTGTATGACTTTGCAGGACTCCCCTCTGAAATGATGGGGTGGCAATAGTTTGCTTTAATCTTCTAGTGTAAGACTGGTTACGACCTTTGATGGTACATGTGGGGGTGTCTTGTGAGACCAGCAGTATGTGATATGTAATATGAGCACATTTACTCATTTTCCTTGTCAGCTATTATAATTGAATAGTTTTGTTCATATCTCTTTCCTTTTTTCCTCCTTGAAATACATACGTACACATTTAATTTAATTTTAAATTTAGATGCCGGAATGCCTTTTCCAAGGGTCAGTAAGCAATGTCCTTAATATAATTCTTTACTTCAGCTAGTCAGAAAGAAGACTACCATCAAAATATCTCATTTAAAAGTCTGTCACTTTAAAACGTACTCTGGACCTGATTTTTTTTATCCTGTCTTTCTGAAATTGCTGTCTTTTTTAGTGTAGAGTTGCTTGACATTAATACTAGTAGTATTTTGGGCCAGATAATTATTTGTGGTGAGGGACTGCCTTGCACATTGTAGACTACTTAGCAGCAATCCTGGCCTCCACCCTATACATGCCAGTAGTACTTGCTCCCCCTCAGAGTTACGGCGACCAAAAATGCCTTTAGATTATTTGCAAGTGGCCTCTGTTTGGGCATCCACCACCGCTCCCCAGTTGAGACCCAGAGTCTCAGCGATCTGGATTATGAAACCTATATCCGCGTGTCTAACTCAATATAGATGCGTTTTTTGTGCCTGTGGGTCTTCTTTAATTTGCATTTTCTCTTCAATGAAAACACTAGCATTTTAATTTATATTGAATATAATTTATTACATATTATGAATGCTGTCATAATTATATTATTTCCTAAGGAATCCTATCATTACATGTTTTTCATTCTAAAACATTCAATGCAGTATTGGATTCTAATTCAAATATGCCTTTGAAAAGAAATTATGGAAAAATACATTGTCTGATTTATGCAATGAAACAAATAAAACAGGTACTATGCTAGTCCTTATCTATAAAGCAAAAACAACTGTGGCTAGTGATCTAACTAGGATTATTTAATGAGTAACTTTAAATATTACCGTAAGGAAAATACAGTGTGAAATGTGACTAAATGTTACATTACAAATGGGTAATGTTTACTGCAGCTAATTTAAGTAGGCCAAAAAACTGTTCCCAGAGAGTTGCTGCATGACCTGCAGATTAGTAGGTGATGAGAAGCTGACAGTCAGAAGGTGTGAGTCTTTGAGTCTGTAAAGTCAATACCCGAAGAGGATGGTATTGAAGCTAACCTATTGTTAAGGAGTGTGTGCTGGAAAGTTTGCCAAGCACTTAGGCATTAGATCTAATCTTTGTGCTTTCCAGTTAATCTTTCTAATTAGATTTAATCATCAAAAACTCTTTGGAGTAATTTTTAGTATTGTCATTTTTGACATGCAGATAGTATGATACCCGTAGGTAAATAACTTGCTGGTGGTCATACAGATTCAGTTACTTAGGTGTGAAGCCTAGATCTAATAGCCTCTTGATTCAGGGTCCTTAAACATTACACTATATTAATCTCTATATTATATCACTTGATAGAAGTGATGCATAATACTTGGAACAAAGAAGGGGTTGCAAAGAGGGCCCTAGAGCCTGTGGGAGAAGGAGAGGATTCAACATAACCTTCCAGGGTAGTCGGGGACCAGATCCTGAAGAGCCATGTTAAGATATTGGAAATAATCTTAAAGGCAGTGGACAACTAAAAACGAGTTTTAATAGCTCATGTCATGAGATCAACCTTTTCAAAGGCCCTTTTTTCCCAAAGAAAGGAGCACTGATTGGAGGAGTGGGAAGTGAAGCCAAGGCAGAGATCAAGGTGAGAGATGAATGTGAGGTACCTGGATGATGAGGTGGATTTGGAGTTCCTGATACACGCACAATATAGTTGGGGTATTGAGTTGGAAGGTATCACAGATTGGCATTCTCAGGAAGCTGACTCTGAAATGGTGAGGAACTTACAGGAACATGAATAGGGAGAGTTCTCTTGAGAATAAGTAACACCTGAAGGGGGGAGACTGAAGTAGAATTGATCAGAGGGTAAATTTGGACTGCAGTGCAGCACTGAAATAGGATTTAGCGTCAGCTGAGCTGAATGTTCAGAGTTGTTCTGGACTAGAGTCAGAGTGCCTGGCCTTTCTATTTCTGTATCGAGTGGGGTGCAGGATGCCCCCAGGAAGGTGGTGGGCTTGGAGAGATGCCTTCCTCTGAGAGCAATCCCTGAACAGAGCTGATAGCTGGTGACTGTCAACTTGTAGCTTTTCTAGATTCTAAATCCTTCAATACTGAAGATCCAACTGGATAGTGCAATATAGTCTCCAGAATAGAAAAGATTCTGCACAAGTTGGAAGGGGAAGGTAGAGGTGCCCAGGATTGTTCATGGTTCATGGATTCAGCAATACAGTGAATGGCCTTTCCAAATGCTAAGGTAATCATCAAGAACAATGTGGTATGTGGAGAAGGATGACTAATTTGATTTTGGACAGATTTGAAAGCTAGGTACCTGTTAGGTGTCTGAGTGAAAAATCCTGGTACCTTCTCAAATACATGGATCTGAAGTTTAGGAGAATGGTATGATAAAGATTTCAGATTCATCAATATGCAAATATAATTGCCCATATGGAATGAATAAAATTACCAAGGGAGAGTGTTGAGAGGGAGAAAAGGTCATCCAAAAAACACAGTTTCATTTAGTGTAACTTACTTTTAAATCAGGGAGATAGTTAAAGTCCTGTCTTTATTTTATTCATATGTTCTATTCACAATTATAGAAGAAAAGGAAACACCGTTTCTCAAAAATATCATATAATTCTCAAATTTAGAATGGTCAGTAAATATAAATACAAAACAGAAACATGAAGTAACATAAGCAGTCTGGAAGGGAAGAGCACGTTGTTATGAGTGATCACGTACGGTAGTTATGGTATGCAATGGAAGAACAGTATTGCGTATGGCTGGTTACCACATGCACAGACCTTCAGACTAGATTCTTGTGCTGGGGATCTTGATTCTGTTGATTATCTAAAAACTATTGAATCATAAGTGCGTCTTCTGTGTTATTCTAAATACTTGGTCTGTTTCATCTCCTGTTTTATTCATTTTGAAAAGTACGGTGTCAGAACAAACTATGGCTTTCTCTAAAGCACTTTGGGATAAAACCGCAACAATTGTTCTAATATTTTTGCCATTTCCTCTTCAGTTTCCTTGCCCCTAAGTTTTTTCTATGTTTGTTTTTGTTTTATACATCTTCATAGACCTTTTGACGATGAAGCTTCTGAATTGGGTGTTAAAATTACTTCTGATTAATATAGCATCTCATTAAGTCTATTAAGTCTGTTCATTTTCTTCTCACTAAAATGATTCCATTGTCAAATACTAATAAAGTTAAGAGGTCTTTTGATTATGAAAGTTTGAGAATCAGTATTCATATGTGTATATATATATATGTTTCTTTGAATTTTTTTCCCCCTACTCCTGTCCTCAGGCACTGTATGTTTCATGTTTTAAAAAATAGTTCCTGTGGAACTTTCTCAATACATTGCAGAAGCATTTAATAGATTCACTTATGGTCAGATTTATATTGGTCCTTTACATTTCATTAAAATCTTAGTAACTTTAAAATCAGGTCAGTAATTTTCTTAATTAAGGGAGATGTTAATAGTGAAACTAAAATGGTTTTTGGCTGAATTAAACAAATTCTTATTACATGCTGATAACATGGATCAAAGTTAAATGTTTCATGAAAACCTGAGGGTCACATGCAAAGACACAGGTGTTATCAAGGATATAGCATCCAAGAAGATAGGTTAGAATAAGACTGTAATTCAAGAAAAGAGCATCATAATTAAACTACATTAAAATCAGGAGATTTAAAAAATTAATTAATTATTATCAAAACACTTATTCTAAAACATGTGGATCCTTGGTAATGTGGGAAAGAAAGAATAGAAAGATTTACCTGAAAGGAAGTGTTGTGAACTAGGAAATTTGATAGTCTCCCATAAGGGTAAAATAATTCATAAGCCTGAGGGTGAAAAAATCTAGCAAATTATCTTGGTTACATCGCTTGCATTTGAGGCCACAATTCCTCAAGCAAGTAGGTCGCAGAGGAGAGGAAGGCTAAAGAAAATATAAGAGCAGCTAGACAAATGATGTAGCATTTTTGCAAGGGATTCAGCCTACAGGGGAAATTTGGAGAGACCCCTGCAAGTAGAAGTACTGGGATCAGGGAAAGGTGAAACTGAATTAATGTTGGTGCTTTTACATTTTGAGCAGGGAAGAATTGGAGTTAAAGAAAGGCTTCTCTGCATTCACATTACTTAACATTTAGCTAAGGAGAAATCTGGCTCCAAATTAGAGTATTTAAAAAAATGTATAATATTGATCCACACAATTGAACATATGTCATTTATATGTATTTACATATATACACACATGTGTATACAATAAAACATAATTAGCTAAGCAACACCCACCCCCAACTACAAAATGGAATATACTGACACCATTGACAAAAATCTGTATCAATGACAAAAATCTGTGAAATCCCTCCTAACCCTGGATTTCATAATTCTATTTTTTGCATATACTTTAACCCCCATATAAGAATAATGTAAAATAACACATGTTAGTTTTGAAATTTGGAGTTCATAAAAATGGTGTTACACTGCATCTAGTCTCCTGATAGGTATTTTTTTTTCACTCAATTCATATTGCAGCTATTATTCATTATTACTACAATAATTCCCTGTAAAATAGAAAGACATTAACTGTGTTTTTAAAAAAAATTCTGCTCTAGTGAACATTAGGTTTTTATTTTATTTTTTGATGTTTATTTTTAAGAGAGAGAGGAAGGTAGAGCACGAGCAGGAGAGGGGCAGAGACAGACGCAGAATCTGAAGCAGCCTCCAGGCTCTGAGATGTCCCTAGAAAGCCTGATGTGGGGCTCGAACTCACAAGCCATGAGATCATGATCTAAGCCAAAGTCTGACACTCAACTGACCAAGCGACTCAGGTGTCCCAAACATTGAGGTTTTTAAAACAGAATCTTACCAGGAAAACTACTATTGAACATTTACAAGATAATTTCAACTTGTTTCCATTGTGATGTGATTTGATGAACCAATTTACATTTTTACTGGAAATATCTGAGTTTCTTTTTATAAAAATTTCAAAATGTTATTCCTCTAGTCAAGGTAGAGGTAGTTTTTAACTTGTTTTTGTGGTTTTAATTTTATTTCCCTATTTACTAATGAAGTCAGGTATCTCTTCATATTATTTTCACCATTAGTTTTTTTGTTTTTTTTAATTTGTGAAGTTCATGTCCTTTGTCAATGCTTATGTTAGGTTGTTTTCCCTTTTCTTATTGTACTGTAGCAATATTTTTAATATAGTTAAGTTTCTAATTCTAATTTTTTTCATTTGTATGAGTTTGAAATACACACTTAGATATTTTAGATTTTCCTTCGTCATAGTCCTCTAACCAAAGGCCACCAGTGATACAACAGTAGTTGAACAAGTTTGCTTGCTCATTGCAGAGAAGGAGAACCCAAATCACAGGAACCAAAGACATGTCAGAAAGAGAGTAATAGAGAGGTCTTCATTATAGGATTTGAGCTTTTGTTAGGTGATTACGGGGAGAGTTTAAGGAAGTGAGGCTTAGCTCAAGATTGGATTCTGTCAGGAAGTAGGGGTAATTCTGTGATTAGGTAACAGGAGAAATCTTAATCTGAAAGGAAGGAAGATAAGTGTGAGGCTAAAGCTCTAATTGATAAAGCAGCAGCACACAGGGGGATGTCGGTCATTTTTGTGATTTGGACAGTATTTACATTTTGACTATGTTTTCAAATGATTATGGAGTTAAAGTTGGCTTACTAAGGGTCCCTGAATATATATATATATTCCAGTCACTAGAACCTGTGAATGTTGAATGACATGGCAAAAGAGACTTTTCAGATATGAGTAAGTTAAAGATCTTGAGACAAGTATTGTAATGGCTGGCTGGATGCATTCTAAGTATAATCACAAGTGTCCTTGTATGAGAGAGGCAGAGGAGGATTGACTTCTAGAAGAGAAGGTAATGTGGTTACTGATTACTGAACTAGAAATTGGAGATGGATGGATACAAGCCAAGGAATGTTGGCAAGCACCAGAAACTGGAAGAGGAAAGAAAAGGATTTTCCCCTGGAGCCTGCAGAATGCACCAGCCCTGGATTTTAGCCCCATGACTCATTTTGGACTAGTATACATCATAAATCATTAACTTCCATTTAGTGGTAAAGCAGGTGTTGTAACAAACATCATAGTCGATAGAGTCTTGGTTCATTCCCATGATTCCAGATGCAGCTGCACAAATGAAAAACCATATTGCTATTTTTGTTCTTTTTGCCATTATCATTTTCTCTAGTGTTATCTCTGTAAACACTACAGAAGTATTTGAGACTTCTTTTTTAATTTCATAAGATCTGTTACAATCGTTATCTATTCACTTTTAAATCTAAGGACTTGAATTGTTTTTGATAATGATACTTTTGACCTGTTACATGGTATTATAATGTTTTGGACCTTAATATCCACTGAGCTCTTCAAATGATTAATGTGATGTATAATTGTGGAAATCTACTTGGCATGAAATACCGGAGCATAGTTCAGCCTTCCTTATAGTCTTGGTAAACAGACTTTACCTCAAATTGGCAAAGTATAAATTTAAACTGTATCTTCTTTGAAATGGAAGATGATGTTTACACAATGAATCAACATTTACTAGTAATTATTTTGAAAATGGAAACAAAAATCTGAGAAAGGACTCAATAGTTTCTAGTTGCTCTATATTCACTGTTGTCAGAACATGAACTAGGAAGAACACTGTGGTAGACTCTTACTTAAATGGTTTCAAATGAATCCTGGCTTCTAGTATCCAAGTTTGTATGCAAACCTGGTATGCAGATTTCACTCACGTGACTCTGTTCTTTGCTATGTATCTTTGCTTTGGCCACGGAGCATCAGAAAGCAGGACACAAAGAGAAGTTTAATAAGCTCCTGAACTTATTAAATTGGGGTTTTCCGACTTGAAACATTCCTGTCTGTAACACTGTAAGGATCCCCTTAAACGCAGTACAATGTGGAGAGACTGTATGGAGAGGGAGCCTAGCTGACAGCATTTAACCAGACCCACATATGGGAATGAGGGCATCATAAACCATCAATCCACAGTTGGGATTCTTCAGTGCTCTACCCTGTTGTCAAGAAGAGATTTCATTAGAAAATATAAATATTATGATGGTTACAGTAAATATTTAAATGGAATATAGGTTTTATATTATCAGTTTTAATAATAATCTATTTTAATTTATTACTGTATAATTCACCATAAATTATTGAATAGATTGACATATTTATGACTGTTAGATTTCTTGTAAAAATAAGGCAATTGCTATGAAAAAAATTTAACTTGATACATATAACTTGATATTTCTATATTGTAATATAATTTATATATATACTATAACTTGATATTATAAAAACATAAATGACTAATAAACACAAATATTTTATGGATTAGTGAAATAATAGAAAATTATAACAATGAAATATCATTTACAGAAGTGAACAATTTAAACATCAATATTAATTTTATAGAAGGCATTAATAAACAGACTCTACTGATGCAAATTTTAACTGAATAAACTTTTTGAGACAGTTGTCACTATTTATCAGAATTTGAAATGATTGTATATTATGACCACAATCTTATTACTTTACCCTAAGGAGTAAGGATTTGACCAAGTGGTGTGCTAGAGCCAGGGTATAATATCTTACAAAAGCCAACTGTTACTTTAAAAAAATTAATGTTTATTTTTGAGAGTTAGAGTGTGAGTGGGGGAGGGGCACAGAGAGAGGAAGTCAGAAGTTGAACCAGGCTCTAGGCTCCTAGCCATCAGCACAGAGCCCGACACAGGGTTTGAACCCATGAACCACGAGATCATACCTGAGCCAAAGTCGATGCTTAACTGACTGAGCCACCCAGGCACCCCACAAATTGTTAAATTTTAAGGAATTTTGAGAGCTGGCTTATATATCAAGTCATTTTAAAAAAATTACATAAGTTTAGAATTGTATTAAAAGCAAAAGTTAATACTTGAAACTCAGGATTTTTTTTAACATTCCTCTGCATTTGCGCATATGCTCTTAGAGTTATCACATTTCCTGTCTTATTTCAATATAGTGGAAATTTTCTATATTATTATGGTTTACTACTACTCAGCTCTTCTCAGTTCCGTTTACAATGTCCTACTGGTGCCCTGATAGGAGCATGGTGGGAGTATTTACACACTGGAAATCATGTTTGTGTTTACATACATAAGTTAGGGACTATTAAAAATTTAATAGAATATGGGGTGCCTGGGTGGCTCAGTCTGCTGAGTGTCTGACTTCAGCTCAGGTCATGATCTCACAGTTCGTGGGTTCAAGGCCCACATAGGGCTCCGTGCTGACAGCTAGCTCAGAGCCTGAAGCCTGCTATGGATTCTGTGTCTCCCTCTCTCTCTGACCCTCCCCTGGTCACGCTGCCTCTCTTTCTCTCTCTCTCAAATAAATGAAACATTAAAAAATTTAAAAAAATAGAATAGTTATTAATTGGCACAGTATAGAAATATGCTGGGGCTGGAGGTGGGAGTGAATCATTTCACCTTCCACATTGGCCTGTGTTGTTGTTGTTTTTTTAATTAGATGAAGAAAAATAGTCCATAAAGTTGACAACTGCTAGAAACTAAAACTTCTACAACAACAAAATTCCCCTGAGAAGCATAAATATGTAGGTAAATTAGATAA
The DNA here is from genome assembly GCA_017311185.1 of Proteles cristata cristata. Lineage (NCBI taxonomy): Eukaryota > Metazoa > Chordata > Mammalia > Carnivora > Hyaenidae > Proteles > Proteles cristata. The sequence continues at coordinate 4,378 of JAESUZ010001881.1, read as the reverse complement.
GGCCTCCAAAATTCTAAATATTTTGTTGATGTAGGATACCATGTTAAGTTTTGGAGAGTGAGCATTAATAGTCACAATAATGGGTATGGAAATTATAGTAATTGGCATTAGGGTAATTATTTTGCTATTGAAACCAAGGTTTACTGTAGTTGTTTCATTTATACTGAAAAGCACTGAATTTAATAACTGAAGAATCTTGCCAGATGAATGCCAGTGGTAGAGCAATGTGACCTTCCTCTCATGTTTTGAACCATATCATGTTCTTTGACTTCAATTCATACTATTTCAGTTCTTTATGTTAAATGGTTTTGTAAACCTCCACAAATTCTAGTTGCACATTGAAATTCAGCCAGGTGTCCAGCTATATTTCTTAGAATAAAGTGTACCATATAATAGAAAACCCAGATGCAAAATCATGTATATCCTCAAATGAGATAAAACAACTCTGCAGGAACCAGCTTGACACCTTGCTCTTGTAGCTCCCCATTTCCCATTTCTTCATTTGCAATTTAATTCTCAAATTTTAACTTAAATATGAAAAATAAAAGGATCATGAAACCACTTAGTTCTTTGTATCAAAACTCTGGACAGAAAACAAATTGAAATAATGATTCAAGCAAAACTTATTGCCTAAAGCTCATTTGTATTTGTCTATTCCTTACACAGTAGAGAAAGTTTTGAGTAAAATTATATTGCCATTCTTTTATTTAACTCTAGGAGCTAGAACATGCTCAACATTTTTGGGGTATTTAGAGAATTCAGCAGTATGTAGGAGCTTAATGAGTACTAATTTTGAATTTAACTTTCTTGGCAGTAGAGCTTACTTTCTGAACCCCGGTGTGTAACTCCTATTTTTCTTGAGCGACACATCCAATACTGCAGAAGATCAAACTTTATTCCCAGTATAAGGCAAGGCACTGAGGATACTTGACCAAAATCAAAAGATTATAGGGCAGACTAAAAGAGAAATACACATATTATGTAGTATATTTCACTCTTCTCTGTTTCTTGCTTTTGATGTATGGTTACATCAGGGCATGTTGGGGATACATTTATAGTTTTCTTAAGGCCTACAGAATTGAGGCTTTCTTTTGATTTAAATTTTGTGGATTTTCTTTCTCAGTCAACTTTTGGTTTTTCAGAGGGCGATTTTGTTTATCTTTTTGATTTCTGTATTTGTATTTAAACATTTATCTCATCTTAGAGCTTTAGAAGACATTTCTATTGTTTTCAGCAAGTCAGCGTAATATTAATGCATAACTAATACGTTTCCTCAAATATACCACAGATTAGGGGTTAGTAGGAAACCTTACTAAATGAGGAATAAATTTTGTAGCATCTTGTGAATTGATGTGACCCAATCATCTTTCAAATAAGGTAAAAAAAAAAAAAAAAAAAAGTAGATCAGTAATTATCCATGGCAGATGGTCAGGAAATTGACTCCTTCATTTAACAAAGATTTTTGCATGTATATCATTATAACACTTTAGAATATGAGTTGAAGTTGAAGTTATTCTGATTTGTAATTTATTTAGCTTTTTCTTTTTCAGAAAGGAGAGTCTTAGCAGTTTTTTCCCTTTGAGAACAGATTTCCTTATAGTCTTCTCAATGTGTATGTTTTCACTTTCACATCTTTCATGCCCTGGGTCTTGGAAGTGTCTGCTTTTTTTCCTTTATTGTGACTTAAAAATTTTTTTGTTTACATTTATTTATTTTTGAGAGACCGAGACAGAGCACCTGCTAGCCGGCAAGGAAAAAGGAGAGAAGGAGACACAGAATCAGAAGCAGGCTCCAGGTTCTGAGCAAGCTGTCAGCACAGAGCCCAACACAGGGCTTGAACTAATGAACCGTGAGATCATGACCTAAGCCAAAGTCTGATGCTCAACCAACTGAGCTACTCAGGCACTCCTCTTATTGTGACTTCTAAGTCATAGTTCATGGTTTATTTCTCAGAAACCCTATTTGAAATGTATGCATTAGCTGTCTGTATTTGCTGCCTTTATTGCATATATTGAATATATTAACCCTTTATAAACTGTCTTTGCTACTCATGGTATCATTGCTGGTGGCTCTCATATTAACATATCCATATCCTTATCTATTGACCACCACACCATCAAAGTTCTGTTTTCCTTCCCATTCAATCGCCCATTTTGTTTTAATCCAGTCCTTACAGATGATAACTCCACATCTGAAATCTTGATTTTTAAACATCTCTCTTCCATACCATTATCTCCTATTCAGTCCAACTCTCCCATCTGTGCACTGGATTCTAGCCCCTCTCTTCTGTTCTTACGTTGCCTGTGCAGTTATCTTCTTTTTCATCTGCATTACAAATATTTTCTCTCCTTTGGTTAATTGTCATAATGAAAATGGATTGAATTTCCTATCATAAAAGTAAAAATTACTCTGCCTTCAAGTTCTCTTCTAGCTACTGCTCAATTCTCTGCCAATCTTTACAAGATAGTTCCCCCAAACTAGGATCTACAATAAGTGTCTACTTCCCACATTTTGCAATTCTTTCTATAACTCAGTCTAATAACTTATTATTTTGATCACTGACACTATTTTGACCAAGGTTATCCAAGACCTCCCTTTGACAACTACAAAAGTCAAATATTACTTATTTTATTTTTATTATTACTGTTTATCACACTTTCCTTTTAGTAGCATCTGTCTCTTAACTCTTTTCTTTTGGTGTTTGGGATCCCATACTTGTCATATTTTCATCTCCCCTCATGGTTACTCCCTCTCAATCTCTTTCTGAACTTTTTCCTAAAACATTGAAGATGTTCTTGGGAAGATGTCTCTTGCCCTCTTCTTTTCTCTATCTACATTATTTACCAGATGATTTGATCAAGATATGGAATTTTCAGTATCACAGATACCCAACTAAATTTGAAATTTCGGGTTGTTCTTCACTGAGCTTCAAATCAATATTGCCAGCTGCCTTTTAAACATCTGTGCCTATATGTCTCATACAGTCATCTCTCCTCCTTTTCTTTATTTCCCACCTTACATCCAATTCAGGAGCAAGTCATGTTTTCTCTGAATACAAAATATTTATCAAATATGACTATAGGGGCACCAGGGTGGCTCAATCAGCTGAGTGTCCAATTATTGATATCAGCTCAGGTCATAATCCCAGGATTGTGGGATTGAGGCCCATGTCAGGCTCTGTGCCGAGCATGGAGCCCACTTAAGATTTTCTCTCTCTTCCTCTCCTTCTGTCCCACTACCCTACTTGCTCACTTGTGCTCTCTCTCTCTCAATTCTAAAATAAATATAAAAAAATGAAGGATTCAAGAAGAGTCATATGTCATAATTGGTAGTTTCTTATATATTACAATACATGAATGGGAAAAAAAAATGACTGCCATAAGCCCACTTCAAATTATCATTATCAATTTCCTTTAACACTACCATGTCCCTCTAATAAATTTCCTAGCCTCTTCTTCTATACCCATTCTGCCTTTTACTAACACTACATCTAGAGGGAGATTTTCCAAAGGAAATCTGATTGCTTATTTTCCCCGCTTAAACTATAAACACTTACCATAATATGGGAGGATATCCGTGATCTGAAACCTGACTACTTTGCCAATATCATGTTCTAGTATCTCTCCGTGCTTACTTTGCTCTAGCCACTTTGGCCTTCTTCGGTTATTAAACCTGCCATCTAGTTCTCGTTTCTTTGTCTTTGCTACTGTAGCTCCTACTGTCGTTATTGTTCTCAGAGGTCTCTAGCCACCTGATGGTTTTAGATGTGATAGGTCTCTTTTCAAATGTTACCCTGTGACTAGTCCTTCCCTAATCACACTGTGTAGAACCTTGTTACTCTTTACTGTCCCACCTTTACTTATTTATTTTTTCCATATAATTTATCACCAGTGGAAGTTATATTCATTATTCATTGATCTCATTTTTAACTTCCCTCCCTTCCCCTGCACTGCAATTAAATTTCATGATTTAGTGGGCTTTGGTTTTGTTCCTGTCTGTACTCCCAGATTCTAGGGCAGAGCTTCACACACAGTCACACACATCTAGGACAAGATGAACTGAATAAGTGTTTAGGAAGAAGCCTTTGAAACCACAAAGTAAAAATTCCCAACATTCCTTAATTTTGTATGTTTCTGTATACAGAAAAGATTTTATTATTTCCTTATTTGTGAAACATTTCTGGAAACCAGGGATACATATTTTTTTCTTATAATTCTACAGCAAGACACCAAATGTAAGGAAGTATTATTGAGGAACATCATTCCCTAATAGCTGTTTGTTCAAAGAGGGAATAAAAATATTTAAATGTAGAATCCACCTTCCTCAGAAGGGACTCTTGCCAAGTCCATGAAAATGGATATTCCGTTCGTGTATTGTA